>JZKD02S1493439.1:0-10708 GCA_000966675.3 Picea glauca
CATGGTATGCTAATGTGGTATGCCACATGGCCTTGTAGACGTGGTCTATTGACATGGTTTGCCACATGTCCATGTTGACATGGTCTGCTGACATGGTCTGTTGATGTGGTTTTCCTGATAAACAAGCCTGATCTAATGATCATCGTATGTCCTCCAAATCCAATGGTCCTTATTCATTAAGGATTTCCAAGCTTCGGGTATTTCAAATCTCAAACTGAATTCTTGAAGTGAGATTTCTTTGGAGCATAACCTCCTCGCAACTTTAGACCCGAATTGAACGTTGTTCGTCGATCATTTTCTTAGATCGATGGCTTGATCTATCTACGGTGCATATATTCTAGCTTATTGTGTCCTTCCACTTAGAGTGATCCAACGACTGACATAAATTAGCATAAATGAGATCTTAGATATTACCTCACTTATTCTATCCGTCCACTTGAGAATGATCCGACGGCTGACGGGAATTTGGGTTTGATCCAATGGCTGATGGGTATTTGGATAATCAAATTCTCAACCCCTCTCTTATCCTATCCTTCCACTTTGAAGTGATCCAATGGTTATGAGAACACTCTAAGCAGATCAATGGTTGACGATGATTGTGGAACCACAACTTGCGAGTGATTTAACTTGACACCCAAACTCCACAATTTGAAGTTGTGCGTTGTTGGTGAGTCAACCACAGTCGTCAATCTTTGAAGCTATAAGATCTAATGGTCCTAACCAATTGTAGGATTGGAAATAGCATGATGTTTAATTCTCCTTTCTATCTCCACAATATATCCCCATCGTTGATCTAGAGATTACGCATCCGAAAATCACAACTCAATATGACTTAATCCAATCTCTTGTTGGATCAACCAAAGTTGTCAATATTCAAGCCTATGATATCTGACGATCTAGACCAATTATCGGATTGGAACTAGAAAATCATTTAATTCTCCTTTTGATCTTCGCAATCTATCCATGTCATTGATCTGGTGATTACGCATCCGATGGTCATGATATAATTCGAATTAATCTGACCGTTTGTTGGGTCAGCCACAGTCGTCGATATTTGGGTTTATGAGATCTGACGATCTAGACCCATTGTGGGGTTAGAACTGGTGAGTCGTTTAATTCTCCTTCTAATCTCTGCAATCTATGCATGCCATTGATCTGGCTTGTAGATCCAACGGTCACGATCCTCCAATGGTCCTCAAGCCCACGGTCAACATCTATAATATGAGACAGTCAACACGGTCAATTTCTTGATTAGATGGTCGTTGAGGCTTCTCACTCTGATCGAACAACTGTTGAGGCTTCTCACTCTGATCTTATGCTTTTCCTTTCGATCTTTGATCTCTGCATTTGCTAACCCTCCTGAGCTTTTATCATAGGAACATTGTTGATCCTATCGTGATAAAAAATAATTGTGAATTTCTTCATACTGTTTGCTTCTTCTACTAACTGATATACTATGCAATGCGCTCTTCCTTTTGAGCTTTGATCTTCATTTGCTTATGTATTGTGTTTTCCCTTCTAATATTTAATCTTCATAATGTTCGCTTATTCTGCTAACTAATATACTATTGACATCAATGACAATCTCATATATGGTAAATGATAATTCATTGTAACAACAAATCATCACATCAATTGTTGACATCAATGACAATATGTCTAACAATCTCCCCCTTTGTCATTGAGGGAAACCCACTAACTTCATATACAAAACTCTCCTTGTGATGATGCTTTCTTTGTATGAATTTTATTTGTATGAAGTTTCTTCGTATGATGTTTTCTCTCCCCCTTTGACATCAATGGCAAAGGGTTTTTCCTCTTGTGGTAAAGCTTTGTATGTTACTGACCAGAATCTAAACTTGGGTAACTCTTCCTACAATCATCCTTTTCTTTTCATAATTGAATGACTCCCCCTATCAATATGCTCTCTCTCTCTCTCTGTTTCTGACTACTCTTCCCCTTTGTTTATGACAAGGTATCTCTTTCTGACAAGGTTTCTTCCCCTTTTAATTTACTAACTTCTTATCTCAGTTGATTGGGATTTTTGTGTTTCAAATGAGTAGTCGTCTTGATAGCAATTTTTTTGTAGTGATCAATTCTTTTCAAAACTTAATCTAATTACTTTCTTATTTACTAACCAAAATACTTCCCCTGAGTTTTTACTGACTGTTCTCCCCCTTTTTTTCTAAAAGGGTAGATTTTTCTAACAAGGTCTCTCCTCTTGTTATCTCTACAGGATGTTATGTATATCATTTTGTACATCAGAATGGTGCTTCTGTGGATGTTCATGTCCTACTGGAACACTGTGCAATTGTAGCTCATATTATTCAAACAACCCTTGGATCTGCCCATTGATTCTCATCGATCTCTGACCAGATGTATCCATCTTTATCCAAGATGTTTTTTTACTGTACATTTCTCTTAAGTTGTCGGGGAAAGTTTATACTATTCTTGTCACATGACTGCAATTCTTTTTGCAGCAATTAAATTCACTCTTGTTCACTTGTTTAGTCTTTTCTATCCACATATGTGAGTGTCCTTATTTCTTGAACTTTGTTCTCTGATCTTCTATTACTGCAATTTCATTTATGTCCAACATGATTGCAGTTCCAACATCTTATATTGTTGTTGAACCTACCAACTTGTTTTCTTCCATGATGCCTATAATCCAAGGCTTTATGACCATATTCATTACAAGAAAAACAATAACCATTAAAAACATTCTCATACCTTCTTTGATTCATCCATGAAGGTGTCTCTCTTCTAAACTTTCTTTGAGGTGTATGAGTAGCTTCTGGATGTCTTCCTTGATATGATCTTCTAAATTTTGTAGTGTTTCTTTCATTTCTTGAGCGTGAAGAACCTGAGTCATACCTGCTTTCACTTTTTACAAATGAAGGAGTTGTGTCAGACCTGTCTTCATCCTTTACAAATGAAGGACCTATGTTAGACATGTTTTAACCTTTTACAAATGAAGGACCTACATCAGACCTATCTTTACCCTTTACAAATGAAGGACCTGCATCAGGTTTCTTAGGAGTATTGATTTCTTCCTTGTTGTATCCAAAACCAGATTTTTCATTTGGTGATATCTGACTATCTAAGATCTCATCCAGGGTCATGTAGTTGTTCGAGAAATTGATTTGATTTTTTGACTTCTCAACCTTATTTCTAAGATTCACAACTTCTGCTTCCATCTCATGATAAGACTCTTCCTTTTTGTTCAAATGGTTCCTCACTACCTCCTCTTCCTTTTGGCTTCTTCAAGTTGGATTTTAAGATTGACATAGCTTTCCCTTAGTTCTTTTAGTTCTACAAGGTTTTTTCTTGGTTCATCATCTTCCTTCTTTTCTTCTTTTGCTTGACTGATTTCATTTTTCAATCTCTCGATCTCCTCTTTCTTTTCTTTTGTTAGATCAGTAACTTTTATTTTCAATCTTTTGATCTCTTCTTCTTTGTTTTCTACCTGAATCTTTTGATCAGATATGATTTCTTCATTGTCTTTGAGCTTTTATTTTAATTCTAGGATATGCCTTTGATTGATAAGCTCATCATCTTCCTTCTTCTTTTCTTTTTCTTGACTAATTTCATTTTTTAGTCCCTTGATCTCCTCTTTCTTTTCTTTTGTTAGAATCTTTTGCTTGAATATGATTTATTCATTGTATTTGAGCTTTTATTTTATTTCCAAGATATGATTTTGATTGCTAATCTCATCATCTTCCTTCTTCTTTTCTTTTACTTGAATAATTTATTTCTTCAGCTTCTCGATCTCCTCTTCTTTTTCTTGTAACTGATTATCCTTCTCATATATTATCTTTTCATTTTCCTTGAGCATTTCCTTTATTTCCAAGATATTATTTGTACTCTTTTCAAGAAATTCTTTAGTGTAGTCATGAAGATAGCTATAGTCTAAATCATTATGGTCATAGCAGTATTCGCAGAGACTCCAATCAACCTCTTGTTTGGCCTTTGATGGTTCTTCTTCTACTTCTTCCATGATATAAATGCTAACGGAACATTCTTTTATTGTATCTAAGTCTTCTTCTTTACTTGCAAGGGAGGATTCAATATCAACATTATTGCAATCGAAATATTGTGGAGAGTCTTTACCTTTATTGATGGTTGATTCTTCCTCTTCATCCTTGATAGGAATGTATTATGTGTCTTGTCTTTTGGTTTGATACATATCTTCTAACTTTAGCCATAAGTCCTTGGCGGATGTACATAGTCCTATGCTTGCCTTGACTATATCTGATAATCCATTGAGATGAATATTTGGATTGTAATCTTGGATATATTCTTTGAGGTAGTTAAGTCCCAAGGATTTCTTACTAATTAATTCCAAACTTTAGATCCTCTTGACTTCAAATATTGTTTCATATTTTCTCTCCATGAGGAATAATCTGTTCCATCAAATAAGGGAGCTTCAATTGCGGAGAGAACCATATGTCCACCCATTTCTTCAGGATCTATCTTCCAGTGGTTAAATTGTGTTGAAGGAACCCACTCTGATGCCAATTGTTGAACACACTGCCCACACTAAGAGGCGGGGTGAATTAGTGTGTGGATTTTCTAAGTTTTCTTCTTCTTACAAGTTAGCAGTTAAAACATAATTGAACAAATTAAGAACAGTTAAATCATAATCACAATGGACAAGAGATACCAGATGTTTGTGTAAGATTTTGTTTAATTAATATGTATATATATGTGAATATAGTAATATGAATTTTCCCAGAACCAACTATTTTGTATCAGCACTAATTGAAGTAAGGAGCACCAACTCCTCGAAGAGCACCAACTCTCAAGCAAGACCCAACTTGCCACAAGACCCAGCTTGTTGATAGAATGCAGTCTATCCAACTAGAGTTCATATAGTAGTTAGACCAACTCTAGTAGTAGTGATCCATTGTTGAATCAATTATGTTTCATGATCAGAGGTATACCATCAACACTCATCACTACACTTCATCTTCTCTTTGAAATTCGCGACTTCCTCACTTTGTCTTTCCTATGATATTTGTGCCATCTTCACTTCGTCTTTCCTCTAATATCCGTTCCTTCTTCACTTATTCTTCTCTATGATATTTGCATGGACCTCGGGTCCACATCCCCTTCATTTTTCTCTGTAGGTCTCTCTTCCTCGGTGAGCGTCTCTTTTCCACAAGCCCATTTTTTTCCACAAGCACTCCATCTAGTGAACCAATCATGGTTGTATTTATAATTGCTTATGCTCAAAACTTGTTTAAGTTATTCAGCTGCCTTGTGCAACAAGTTATAAATAACTTGTTTATTTACAACAACCTTTGGGACAACCAGTGATCATCATTTCGGGTCTTCAACGTTAAACCTAGAATTCCCTTATACTTTCATAAATCGATCGCATGCATGGATCAATTTCCTTCATCTCTGTGATAACAAAAATTGGCGCTTCCTTCAAACCATGTTCATATGATCATAGGATTAGAACCACAGGCTTATAAATTTAAGTGACTCATTCCATTCTACCCTTTAAATATCTTTACCATATGACTAATGGCGGTGACCTCACATGAGGTGATACGAGTGCTTGAGTGCTTATCAATTCAATGATCATGATTCAATATCTCGATGAGATGGACGATAGTCGGGACTTCAGGTCTTCGGGACTTCCAACCTTTCAAATCTCCCAAATACGATTTCACCGAACAGATCGGACGGTTCACATTTATATCACGAAACTAGATCAATGGCCATATTCGATCCTTACATCTATCCTCCATTGCTTAATCCAACGGCCATGAATTAATCAAGCAAAGAGATGGATGTCCACCATTTACTCCATGACTTTGTCTATTATACTTACATTATCCTTCCACTATGTTTTGATCAATGTCTGAGACTACACCCGACATCAGATCGACGGTCGAGATCTCCTTCAGGTCTCCAGACTTCAGAGATTTCAAATCTCAACCCCTTCTTTCCTCTGGAATGATCACATGTTGAGTAAGTCATAAGTGGTGGAGACCACTTGTTGTCGGTTAATACTTCCACTTACACTATCCTTCCACTATAGCAGATCGAAAGTCAAGAATGCTCCCGAATTAATCTTCTGATCGGACGTCTCGTGCCCACTTCGGGACTTTGGCATTCGAGACTTTGGGCAAGTGTTGGTGGTAAAACTCTTGAAGAAAAACTACCGTAGTGACGTAAATTTGTTACATCACTTGATGACGTGTCACGAGCTTAGTAGTTGTCGCGTGTCACTTAGATTCATGATTTTCACATACCTGAAATGTCAATTCAACTTGACACTTGTCATTCTCTGACTGTGCCATGTGTCCTTGCTTACATGGTATGTCATAGTTTCTTGTTGACGTGGTCTGTCAATGTAGATCTCCCAATGTGACACATGTTCTTATCATGGATCTAACAATTTTCCTAAATCCTGAAATGTATCTCAAATCTACAACTGAGAGTGACTTTGGACCTCCGTCCTTTGGGACTTCAGGACTTTTGACATTTCTTGGTGGTGAAACTCCCGAAGCAAGTCTCTCGGAGTAACGTAACTTTCTTACATCACTTGTTGACATGGAATGATCCAATTTCCTCTTGACACTTGACATCATTTGATTATGCCATGTGTACTTTTTGACATGGTCTACCACATGTCCTTGTAGACATGGTTTGTTGACATGGTCTACCACATGTCCATGCTGACATGGTCTATTGACATGGTTTGCTGACATGATCTGCCACATGTCCTTGTAGACATGGTATACTGACGTGGTCTGCTGATGTGGTCTGCTAACATGGTTTGCCTGATCAAAAACCCTAATCCAATGGTCATCGTATGTCCTCCAAATCCGATGGTCCTTATTCATTTCAAATTTCTGGGCTTTAGGCATTTCGAATCTCAAATTGAATTCTTGAAGTGATATTTCTTTGGATCGTAACCTCCTTGCAACTTTAGACCCGAAATGAACGTTGTTCATCGATCATGTTCTTAGATCAATGGATCGATCTATCTATGGTGAATCTCTTCTATCTTATCTTGTCCTTCCACTTAGAGTGATCCAACGGTTGACAGAAATTCGCATAAATGAGATGTCATATCTTACCTCACTTATCCTATCCTTCCACTCGAGAATGATCTGATGGCTGACGGGAATTCGGGTTTGATTCGATGGATGATGGGTATTTGGATAATCAAATTATCAACCCTTTATCCCCGCTTATCCCATCCTTCGACTTTAAAGTGATCCAATGGTTATGAAAACACTCGAAGAAGATCAACAGTTGACGATGATTATGGAACCACAACTTGCGAGTGATTTAACTTGACACCCAAACTTCGTAATTTGAAGTTGTGCATTGTTGGTGAGTCAACCACAGTCGTCGATCTTTGAAGCTATAAGATATGACGATCCTGACTAATTGCGGAATTGTAAATAGAACGATGTGTAATTCTCCTTTAGATCTCTGCAATCTATCCCTGTCGTTGATCTGGTGATTGTGCATCTGACGGTTACAACTCAATCTGAATTAATATGATCACTTGTTGGATCAACCATAGTCATTGATATTCAAGCCTATGATATCTGACGATATAGACCAATTGCGGGATTGGAACTAGAGAGTCGTTTAATTCTCCTTCTGATCTCTGCAATCTAACCCTGTCGTTGATCTGGCGATTGCACATCTAACAATCACGATCTAATTTGACTTAATATGATCATTTTTTAGGTCAGGCACATTCATCAATATTTGGGTTTATGAGATTTGGTGGTCTAGACCCATTGCAGGATTAGAACTAGCGATTCATTTAATTCTACTTCTGATCTCCACAATCTATCCCTGTCATTGATCTAGCTTGAAAATTCGATGGTCACGATCCTCCAATGGTCCTCAAGCCCAAGGTCACTCATATGACTGACGTTCGTAATATGAGACGATCAACATGGTCAATTTCTTGATCGGATGACTGTTGAGGCTTCTCACTCTAATCAGAGAACTACTAAGGATTCTCACTCTGATCTTACGCTTTTCCTTACAAGCTTTGATATCTACATTTGCTAACCCTCCTAAGATTTTATCATAGGAACATTGTTGATCCTATCATGATCAATAATAATCATGAATTGATCCATATTGTTTGCTTCTTCTGCTAACTGATATACTGTGCAATGTGCTCTTTCTTCTGAGCTTTCATCTTTATTTGCTTATGTACTTCATTTTCCCTTCTGATCTTTGATCTTCATATTGTTCACCTCTTCTACTAACTGATATACTGTTGACATCAATGACAATCTCATCTATGGTAAATGATAATTCATTGTAACAAAAAATCATCACATAGACTGTTGACATCAATGAAAATATGTCCAACATGTTGATCAAATACAGTGGAAGGATAGTGTAAGTGGAAGTGTTAACCGACGACAAGCGGTCTCCACTGTTTTATGACTTATTCGGTAGGTGATCACTCTGGAAGAAACTAGAGCAATGATTATTCAAACCCTCAAAGCCCCGAACTCCTGAAATAAATGTGAATTGTTCACTCACCATTAGATTAAGTCATGATCGTCTATTTTTTCCAAACCTCTGGACAAGATAGGATCATCTGACTAACAGAAGAACGAATGTTGACCGTTTGATTTGTTCTGGTGGAATATTATTTGGGAGATTTGAAAGGTTGTAAATGCCTGATGTCCCGAAGGAAGAAGTACCAAAGAACACGGTCCTATCATTGGACATATGGGGGCCAAAAAGAAAAGGGTGAAAGAAGAGATGATGCTTAAATTAATAAGCCTGTATTTCTACACCTATGGTCACATGTAAATGGTTTGAAGAAAGTGCCTCTATAGAATTGATTTCTTCAATATTTGCAAATACATGAAACTAAGTTGAATGAAATTGATCCTGTGATCGATTAATGAAAATTATTTTCATTAACTTGAAAAGGCTTCTCGATAATATTTAATAAAGAAAACAAATGAGATTATTGTTAATGAAGAGGTGTGATGGTCAAAACAAAGGGACACAATGTTTCATATCTCACACTAGTTGGAAGAATATATAAATGAGAAATAGTGGTGAGAAGGAGGTGTCTCTGTAGTCCAAATCAGAAGATATATTGAAAATCACAGAAGCNACGAGCAAGAACACTCTCAGAGCTTGCAACATTAAAGGTTTGAGAAATCTAATTGAGTAAATCGTTTGCAATTTATATTGATGACTATGAATTGAAGTTCTGTGTAGAAAGAACATTGAGATTCTTTAGGAGAGGAAGATAATTATTTGGGAAAATGAGTCTTTCCCTACAAAAGGAGATGCACCAGAGCTTGATTGTCCATGGTCTATATCATATGACCATTCCATGGAATCCTTTGGAGAAGATAGGGTTTTTAACTATCTCTCTAGAATAAGTATTGTTTGCTGGCACTCTACAATCTTCTCTGCAATGACAACTATCTCCTTTTGTTGTCTTGTCTTGAAATCGTTATCTGGAACCAATGAATAGAAATAGGCCAACTGAAGGGGTCGTTGGGCGAAGGGAAATTGAGGATTCCTATCCTTTTGGAGTGCTTATCTGAAGCATAGAAGTGATTTTTCCATATTGTCAGCAAAAAAAATCTAGTTCATCTTTGTTTTATTTAATGGCACAAAACTTTGCTGGAAAATGTGACCGATCTGTTTTATTGAGGAGCTTCAAGGTGTTAATCCTACGCGTACCCTTACAACCTGCAATCTCCATTTGAGAAAGAAACATCTGTAGAAAATAAGGAACGTTAGCAAAAAGAGAAACTTCAACTTGGACGGATGGACTGGGTAATAATGTTCATCATGTAAAGAACCAGCGATATGAGCGAAAATAACCAACTCTCGATATGAAATCTCTACTTGGTAACCTCGACTTGGAAATTAATGAGGTGATCTTCATTTTTATGATTTTATAAACTTCCCTTTAAAACTCCTCTCAAAATTATAAAAGGTTATATGTCGTTATTCCCAAGGCAGTGAAAAATTTAATTGGCATTATAAAAGGGTATATGATGTCATTTCCAAGGCATCATATGGTGAAATAGTTGAGTGGCACTTAAATTTATCATTTAATTAGTTTAGTCATCTTTCATATAGAACATTAAATCTTCATAAAGAACATATGAAAGGTTATAACTTTATGAAAGATTTTTTAAAAGTTTTTATTTGGGAGTAATAAGTGGATTTCATTAAGTTAAAGTTTATTTCAAGGGAAATTCAAGGAGTTATAAGGTTTTGTGTGGAGGATTTTTCCCCATTTATTGTAATTGGAGTTATAAGGGTTTGCTATTTATTTGAAGACTTTTTGTAAAGGTGTTAGAAGGAGTTTTTGGAAGTTATGAGGAGTCCTCTTTGACCCACCCAAAATTGAATAAGGGGGTCTCTCTTAGGATCTTTGTGTGCGTCAAATTCATTGGTTATCCTGTAGTTTTTGGCATTCCTGCAATGAACAATTGCTCTTTGCATGTACAACGAGATACATAATTGAGCTTAGTGGCATCAACATACAAACAAATGGCAAGAATTGAAGAACTATTTAGAATATTGCGCACATTAATTAACTCAACTACATAATATACAATTGCAATAAACAAGCACACCCTCAACACAGTGATTACTTGTTTACAAGTAATGCACAAGAAGATTGATATGTTCAAACATCAAAACAAGTTGTTGTCTGATGAGTTAA
>JZKD02S1493450.1:0-10708 GCA_000966675.3 Picea glauca
ATTATTTACCTTCTAAAATCTCTTAAACCACTTTGACTACTTTGACCTTTTGGGGCTTCTAGATGACATATGAGGGTCCTCCAACTTCGTAAGTCCATAACTCTCAAACTGTGAGTAGTTATGTGATGTTCCACATACCAAAAAAAATGTAATGACATGTACTATCCATCTAGAATAGTATTACCTGCAAATATATCAAAAAAAATACCATTATCCATAAAAGAAACTTGGGTCCATTACCCAAACCTGGGTTCTCTAACTTCTCATGACCATAACTCTCTAACCATGAGGAGTTATGTGACATTCCACATACCACCAGAAATGAAATGACATGTAATATCCATATAGAATATTATTACCTTAAAATATATTAAAACTCATACCATTATACATGAAACAACCTTGGGTCCATTACCCAAACCTTTGTGCTATCGAAAGTCGCTACTGAACTTTATTCAAGGGTTGACATCAATGAAAACAAACCTTAATAAACAATCTCCCCCTTTGGAATTGATGGAAACACTCTGATGCAATATTGAAATCATATCACTCATGCTCGCCCTGGAACCATGCCTCTGTCCTCTGCATCTCTGTGACCATTTCTCCCCCTAGAATCATGCCTCTGTCCTCTGCATCTGATAAATATCTCCCCCTTTTTCATCAATGGAAAATGTATCTTTCCATCTGGGCTTGCTCCCCCTAACTAAATTGTCTTCTTTATGGTTCTTCCTTGTGTACATCTAAGACATATAAGATAAGAATTCAAAAGCATTCATTTTGTAGTAGAAATAACTTCGAGTCTCTAGGGAAGATAGTCAAAGGATTCCCGTGGAAGTGGTTTTGTAAAGATGTTTGTCACTTGTTCTTTTGTGCTCACATACTCAACTCTGATGTTATTTTCTGCAACCTGTTCCCAGAGAAAGTGATACTTGATTGGAATGTGCTTCATCTTGGAGTGCATCACCAGGTTTTTTGAGATACTGATGGCGCTTGTATTATCACAATATATTGGAATGGGCTCATCATACTCAACCTGTATATCGTTCAGAGTTTGTTTCATCCAAACAACTTGTGTACAACATGCTACTAGTGCAATATACTCGACCTCGATTGTATATAGAGAAACTGATGATTGTTTTTTGCTTAGCCATTATACTAAAAAATCACCCAAGTAGAATGTTTCTCTACTGGTGCTTCATGGATCATCAATACAACCTGCCCAATCTGCATCTGTGTAGGAAATAAGAGATATATCATTTCCTTTTGGATACCATAATCCAAACTCTTATGTTCCTTTGAGATATCTGAAAATCCTCTTCACTTCTAACACATGTGATTCCTTTGGTGCTGCTTGAAATCATTCCACCTGGCCAACTGCCTTCATTACATCTGGTCTATATGTTGTCACATATAGTAGTATACCAATCATTGACCTGTATTGCCTCTGATCTATAGACTTTGAATCATCATCTTTTCTTAACTTGAAACTAGTTTGCATGGGAGTGATAACTGGTTTGCAATCTTCCATTCCGAACCTCTTTAGAATTTCTTTGATATACTTGATTTGAGAAATAAAAATTCCTTGGTTGCTTTGACGTATATGAAGTCCCAAAAAGAAGGATAGTTCTCCAAGTAATGAAATTTCAAATTCATTTTGCATATCCTTTGCAAATTTCTGGCTTAACCTATCATCATAACTAACAAAAATAATATCATCAACATAAACTTCAATTAATAAAATACTAACTTGACTTACCTTTATGTAGAGGTTGTTGTTTGCACTTTCTTTTCTGAACCCTACCTGCTGTAGATATTTCTCCAGTCTAGAGTACCATGCTCTAGAAGCCTGTTTTAGACCATACAAGGCCTTCTTTAATTTACACACATAATTTGTGTTCTTTGACAATTGAAACCCTTCTGGTGGTTCAATGTATACTTCTTCTCCAAGTTACCCATTCATAAAAGTTGATTTTACGTCCATCTGATACACTTTAATATTTTTGGAGCATGCATAAGTTAAAAGCAATTAGATTGCTTCCATTCTGGAAACTAGGGAAAATGTCTCTTCAAAGTTGATTCCTTCAACCTGTGCATATCCTTTACATACCAATCTATATTTGTTCCTTATAACATGTCCATCTCATTCATTTTATTCATGTCTACCCACTTTGTGACAATCAAATTCATATTCTTTGGTCTTGGAATCAATTCCCAAGTGTCATTTTTCTCTATTTGATCCAATTCTTCATCGATGGCCTTGTTACAAAATTCATCCTTGCTGGCCTCTTCAAAATAGGTTGGTTCAATCGTAGATGTGAGTGCTAGGTGAATTTGTTTTGGTGAACAGATTCTTCTTCTAGTCTCAACTTTTGCGTCTTTGTTTCCGATAATATAATCTAAAGGATGATTCTTTTGTACTCATCTGCTATATGTTTTTGGAGTTACTTGCTGAACTTTCTGTTCTATTTTTGTCGGATCCTCTTAGTCTTCCCCTTCTTTTTCATCTCTTGTTTCTTCTTCGTAAAGTTGTTCCATTGATTCATTTTTGTCTTCCTTCAATTCTTGTCTATCTGTTTCATCAATTGTTACGTTGATGCTTTCCACCACTTTGTTCAATCTCACGTTGTAACACTTGTATGATTTTCTTGTACTTGAGTAACCAACAAGTACTCCTTTGTCCACATGAGAGTCAAACTTTCCCATTCTTCCATCTTCTCTTTTGATGTAGCATTTGCTTCCAAAAACTCTAGAGTGCTTTACATTTGTTGGTCTTCCTTTCCATAACTCGTAAGGATTTTTGTCAGTGTTGTTTCTGAGAATTACTTTGTTTTGAATGTGAACTAATGTATGCACTTCCTGTGTCCAAAAAATATTTGTCAATTTGGAATACATTATCATTGTTCGAGCCATTTCCCATACTGTCCTATTATTTCTTTCAACAACTCCAATATGTTGAGGTGTCCTAGCAATGAAGAATTTCCTTTTTATTCAATGACTCCTACAATAGTCCATAAATTCCTTTGAAGTGAAATCTCCTCCATTATCAGATCTCAAGCATTTGATTTTTGAATCCATTTCATTTTCAACCATTTCCTTGTAGATCTTGAAGTTTTNTTAAACCACTTTGACTACTTTGACCTTTTGGGGCTTCTAGATGACATATGAGGGTCCTCCAACTTCGTAAGTCCATAACTCTCAAACTGTGAGGAGTTATGTGATGTTCCACATACCAAAAAAAATGTAATGACATGTACTATCCATGTAGAATAGTATTACCTGCAAATATATCAAAACAAATACCATTATCCATAAAAAAAACTTGGGTCCATTACCCAAACCTGGGTTCTCTAACTTCTCATGACCATAACTCTCTAACCATGAGGAGTTATGTGACATTCCACATACCACCAGAAATGAAATGACATGTAATATCCATATAGAATATTATTACCTTAAAATATATTAAAACTCATACCATTATACATGAAACAACCTTGGGTCCATTACCCAAACCTTTGTGCTATCGAAAGTCGCTACTGAACTTTATTCAAGGGTTGACATCAATGAAAACAAACCTTAATAAACAATCTCCCCCTTTGGAATTGATGGAAACACTCTGATGCAATATTGAAATCATATCACTCATGCTCGCCCTGGAACCATGCCTCTGTCCTCTGCATCTCTGTGACCATTTCTCCCCCTAGAATTATGCCTCTGTCCTCTGCATCTGATAAATCTCTCCCCCTTTTTCATCAATGGAAAATGTATCTTTCCATCTGGGCTTGCTCCCCCTAACTAATATGTCTTCTTTATGGTGCTTCCTTATGTACATCTAAGACATATAAGATAAGAATTCAAAAGCATTCATTTTGTAGTAGAAATAACTTCGAGTCTCTAGGGAAGATACTCAAAGGCTTCCCGTGGAAGTGGTTTTGTAAAGATGTTTGTCACTTGTTCTTTTGTGCTCACATACTCAACTTTGATGTTATTTTCTGCAACCTGTTCCCAGAGAAAGTGATACTTGATTGGAATGTGCTTCATCTTGGAGTGCATCATCAGGTTTTTTGAGATACTGATGGCGCTTGTATTATCACAATATATTGGAATGGGCTCATCATACTCAACCTGTATATCGTTCAGAGTTTGTTTCATCCAAACAACTTGTGTACAACATGCTACTAGTGCAATATACTCGACCTCGATTGTATATAGAGAAACTGATGATTGTTTTTTGCTTAGCCATTATACTAAAAAATCACCCAAGTAGAATGTTTCTCTACTGGTGCTTCATGGATCATCAATACAACCTGCCCAATCTGCATCTGTGTAGGAAATAAGAGATATATCATTTCCTTTTGGATACCATAATCCAAACTCTTATGTTCCTTTGAGATATCTGAAAATCCTCTTCACTTCTAACACATGTGATTCCTTTGGTGCTGCTTGAAATCATTCCACCTGGCCAACTGCCTTCATTACATCTGGTCTATATGTTGTCACATATAGTAGTATACCAATCATTGACCTGTATTGCCTCTGATCTATAGACTTTGAATCATCATCTTTTCTTAACTTGAAACTAGTTTGCATGGGAGTGATAACTGGTTTGCAATCTTCCATTCCGAACCTCTTTAGAATTTCTTTGATATACTTGATTTGAGAAATAAAAATTCCTTGGTTGCTTTGACGTATATGAAGTCCCAAAAAGAAGGATAGTTCTCCAAGTAATGAAATTTCAAATTCATTTTGCATATCCTTTGCAAATTTCTGGCTTAACCTATCATCATAACTAACAAAAATAATATCATCAACATAAACTTCAATTAATAAAATACTAACTTGACTTACCTTTATGTAGAGGTTGTTGTTTGCACTTTCTTTTCTGAACCCTACCTGCTGTAGATATTTCTCCAGTCTAGAGTACCATGCTCTAGAAGCCTGTTTTAGACCATACAAGGCCTTCTTTAATTTACACACATAATTTGTGTTCTTTGACAATTGAAACCCTTCTGGTGGTTCAATGTATACTTCTTCTCCAAGTTACCCATTCATAAAAGTTGATTTTACGTCCATCTGATACACTTTAATATTTTTGGAGCATGCATAAGTTAAAAGCAATTAGATTGCTTCCATTCTGGAAACTAGGGAAAATGTCTCTTCAAAGTTGATTCCTTCAACCTGTGCATATCCTTTACATACCAATCTATATTTGTTCCTTATAACATGTCCATCTCATTCATTTTATTCATGTCTACCCACTTTGTGACAATCAAATTCATATTCTTTGGTCTTGGAATCAATTCCCAAGTGTCATTTTTCTCTATTTGATCCAATTCTTCATCGATGGCCTTGTTACAAAATTCATCCTTGCTGGCCTCTTCAAAATAGGTTGGTTCAATCGTAGATGTGAGTGCTAGGTGAATTTGTTTTGGTGAACAGATTCTTCTTCTAGTCTCAACTTTTGCGTCTTTGTTTCCGATAATATAATCTAAAGGATGATTCTTTTGTACTCATCTGCTATATGTTTTTGGAGTTACTTGCTGAACTTTCTGTTCTATTTTTGTCGGATCCTCTTAGTCTTCCCCTTCTTTTTCATCTCTTGTTTCTTCTTCGTAAAGTTGTTCCATTGATTCATTTTTGTCTTCCTTCAATTCTTGTCTATCTGTTTCATCAATTGTTACGTTGATGCTTTCCACCACTTTGTTCAATCTCACGTTGTAACACTTGTATGATTTTCTTGTACTTGAGTAACCAACAAGTACTCCTTTGTCCACATGAGAGTCAAACTTTCCCATTCTTCCATCTTCTCTTTTGATGTAGCATTTGCTTCCAAAAACTCTAGAGTGCTTTACATTTGTTGGTCTTCCTTTCCATAACTCGTAAGGATTTTTGTCAGTGTTGTTTCTGAGAATTACTTTGTTTTGAATGTGAACTAATGTATGCACTTCCTGTGTCCAAAAAATATTTGTCAATTTGGAATACATTATCATTGTTCGAGCCATTTCCCATACTGTCCTATTATTTCTTTCAACAACTCCAATATGTTGAGGTGTCCTAGCAATGAAGAATTTCCTTTTTATTCAATGACTCCTACAATAGTCCATAAATTCCTTTGAAGTGAAATCTCCTCCATTATCAGATCTCAAGCATTTGATTTTTGAATCCATTTCATTTTCAACCATTTCCTTGTAGATCTTGAAGTTTTNTATGCACAATTTACAGTGGTCTTGTTGTTGAATATTCCTTTGATTTGAACCTGGTCTTTGTTTTCTTTTCTTGTTGACAATGCTTGCATAAAGTGTTGGTTGGTTTTGTGATCCAGGGAATTTATCTGACTGCTTCTCTTTTCATGACTTTGACAAGGTTATCAAAATGTATGTAACCCATTCTTCTGTTCGATAGCCAACTTTCATCTTCCTTTCCTAGACAATAGTTTTCATTTCCAATTTCACTTAACACATATATGTTGCTTGAAGTTCTCGCAGCTGTAGTAATCAATTTTCCTAAATCTTCTTTTCTTATCTCTCACTTTTGTGAATCGAAAGTAACTTTATGACCTTCGTCACACATTTGACTCACACTTAGAATAATATGTTTCATTTCTTCTACTAGTAGAACATTTTCTGCCTTTGTATTCTTGTTCCCAATTCTCACTATGCCTTTTCCAATGATTTTGGATGATTCATCATTTCTGAAGGAGACTGATCCATCTCTTTCCTTTCGTAATGTAAGAAACTTGTTTGTATCACCTGTCATGTGTTTTTAACATCCACTGTCAACATACCAACCACGTCTCTTCTTCTTAGCTTGTAGAGTGAGTGTGCATTCTTCATTGCTATTCTAATACTGCTTTCTTATCCATGTCCTTTTTGAGGTTCCTATCTATGATTGTTATTATTATGTTGCGGTTCTCTAGGAGGGACTATCATTCTGCAATATTTGGCTATGTGTTCAAAATTGTTACATTTGTAACATTCCACTTCAGTGATCAAAGATTCAAACTTGTTGTAACTTCTTCTCTGTGTTCCACTAAGCCTTCTTGGATAACCCCTTTGTGTATGAATTTCAAAGTTGTTTTTGTTCCTAATGTTAGCTCTAAAATTCACAGCTTTATGTCCAAAATTATTACATGCATAACATAAACCAAAACATATAGTTTGATACTTGGGAGTTGAAGATCTTCTGAAAGGAGGTACTTTTATGAATTCTTCTTCTTTGTGAGGCCTATCTGTTGGTTGTTGATTATGAAATATGAATCTTCTCGGTGGAGTAGTGTCCCTGTAATCTTCCTTGTTGATCTTCTTATCCCCCTTGATTGTTTCGGCAAATATTTTTGGATATGTTTATTGCTCTGTTGTTTTAGAGATTGATCCTTTTTCTGTTTGATTGTATCCAAGTCCAGACTTGTCATGATGAAATTTTTGACTGCTAATAATGTCATCCAAAAATTTTGAGTTGTTCTGCATATTTTTATTTTGAAGATCCTTTCTTAATGTGACAATCTCTTCTTCCAAATTTCCAATGATCTTGTATTTTTCTTCTAGCTGTTATTTTAGTGCTTCTTCAATTATTTTATCTTCTTCTATTTGAACCTTCAAATTTGTGATCATTTGTTCTAGTTCTTGAGTGTCTTCTTTCTTGTCTAGTTATGCTTGACACACAACTTCTATGACACACATTAATTCCTCTCAATAGTCAACTTCTGCCTCTTCAATTTCTTCTTTGACTTATTCATATTCTNTATGCACAATTTACAGTGGTCTTGTTGTTGAATATTCCTTTGATTTGAACCTGGTCTTTGTTTTCTTTTCTTGTTGACAATGCTTGCATAAAGTGTTGGTTGGTTTTGTGATCCAGGGAATTTATCTGACTGCTTCTCTTTTCATGACTTTGACAAGGTTATCAAAATGTATGTAACCCATTCTTCTGTTCGATAGCCAACTTTCATCTTCCTTTCCTAGACAATAGTTTTCATTTCCAATTTCACTTAACACATATATGTTGCTTGAAGTTCTCGCAGCTGTAGTAATCAATTTTCCTAAATCTTCTTTTCTTATCTCTCACTTTTGTGAATCGAAAGTAACTTTATGACCTTCGTCACACATTTGACTCACACTTAGAATAATATGTTTCATTTCTTCTACTAGTAGAACATTTTCTGCCTTTGTATTCTTGTTCCCAATTCTCACTATGCCTTTTCCAATGATTTTGGATGATTCATCATTTCTGAAGGAGACTGATCCATCTCTTTCCTTTCGTAATGTAAGAAACTTGTTTGTATCACCTGTCATGTGTTTTTAACATCCACTGTCAACATACCAACCACGTCTCTTCTTCTTAGCTTGTAGAGTGAGTGTGCATTCTTCATTGCTATTCTAATACTGCTTTCTTATCCATGTCCTTTTTGAGGTTCCTATCTATGATTGTTATTATTATGTTGCGGTTCTCTAGGAGGGACTATCATTCTGCAATATTTGGCTATGTGTTCAAAATTGTTACATTTGTAACATTCCACTTCAGTGATCAAAGATTCAAACTTGTTGTAACTTCTTCTCTGTGTTCCACTAAGCCTTCTTGGATAACCCCTTTGTGTATGAATTTCAAAGTTGTTTTTGTTCCTAATGTTAGCTCTAAAATTCACAGCTTTATGTCCAAAATTATTACATGCATAACATAAACCAAAACATATAGTTTGATACTTGGGAGTTGAAGATCTTCTGAAAGGAGGTACTTTTATGAATTCTTCTTCTTTGTGAGGCCTATCTGTTGGTTGTTGATTATGAAATATGAATCTTCTCGGTGGAGTAGTGTCCCTGTAATCTTCTTTGTTGATCTTCTTATCCCCCTTGATTGTTTCGGCAAAGCTTTTTGGATATGTTTATTGCTCTGTTGTTTTGGAGATTGATCCTTTTTCTATTTGATTGTATCCAATTCCAGACTTGTCATGATGAAATTTTTGACTGCTGATAATGTCATCCAAATATTTTGAGTTGTTCTGCATATTTTTATTTTGAAGATCCTTTCTTAATGTGACAATCTCTTCTTCCAAATTTCCAATGATCTTGTATTTTTCTTCTAGCTATTATTTTAGTGCTTCTTCAATTATTTTATCTTCTTCTATTTGAACCTTCAAATTTGTGATCATTTGTTCTAGTTCTTGAGTGTCTTGTTTCTTGTCTAGTTCTGCTTGACACACAACTTCTATGACACACATTAATTCCTCTCAATAGTCAACTTCTGCCTCTTCAATTTCTTCTTTGACTTATTCATATTCTTCTTCGGCTTCTTCATATTCTTCTTCAGAGTCCTCTTTATCAGAGTCTTATACTGCCATGAATAGAACTCTTTCTATCTCACTATCATTGACTTCATCTTCATCTGATGATGAGATGTCTTCTTTGGTGCATAATCTTTTCTTGAAAACTTTCTTTGTGGTTCTTTTGCCTTTATATGTTTGTTTCCCTTTTGAGTAACCGTCATCATTTCTCTTTTTCTTATAAGGACATTTGTTATAAAAATGACTAATACCATCACAATTAAAACAACTTAAAGG
Source organism: Picea glauca (assembly GCA_000966675.3). NCBI lineage: Eukaryota > Viridiplantae > Streptophyta > Pinopsida > Pinales > Pinaceae > Picea > Picea glauca. The sequence goes on from JZKD02S1493450.1 coordinate 9,554, forward strand.
AAGTTTATCTCTATACCTATCATCGGTTCCCTTGTTTAGTCTTTTGACAAAGTTGGCCACTTCTTCATCATCTTCTGAGACGTTACTACTGCTGCTATGTTATTCTTTTTTCCTTCCCTTTTTATTTGAATTTTTCGATGCTTTGAAGGTTGCTTCTTTTATATCTGGATTTTCATGTTCAGTTCGCATTTCATATGCTATGAAGATTCCATGTAATTCGTCCATGCTTATTGATTTTAGATCTGATCTTTCTTCTAGTGTTGATATCTTAGAGTCAAATATCATAGGAAGAGATCTTAGTACTTTTTGAACAGTTAGAGATTCTTTGATTTCTTCTCCCAATCCTATGATTGCATTTACTGTTTCATCAACTTGTAAAAAGTAAGATGCAATATTCTCATCTTCCTTTATCTTAAGTTGTTCGAACTGACCTCTGTAAGTTTGAAGCTTTGTTGCTTTGACTTTTGAATCTCCTTCATAAATATTTTGAAGTGTGTCCCAAATCTCTTTAGCAAATTTACAATGTGCAACTTTGGTGAATATCGTTTCACTAAGACCATTCAGAAGTGCATTTTTGGATTTGGAATTATTCTCACCGAGTTTCATTGCTTTGTCAATTACTGGCGGAACTGCTAGTGTTGTGTATCCATCTACAAATGATTGCCAAATTTCAAATCCCTGTGCCTGTATATATGTTTTCATCCTTATGCTCCAAAATGCATACTTCTATCCATTGAAATGTGGTATTCCATTTTTATACAAGTTGTTTCTCTCCATGATCGACCTTTCAGTGGTTAAACTGATTTTTGAAGGAACCTGCTCTGATACCAATTGTTGGATTACTGAGAGGGGGGGGTGAATCAGTAATAGAGAAATTTAATCCTTTTTAACCCTATAATCCAAGTGTTATATCAATACATCATTATCATCCAATAAATGCATAGTAAATAATCAATGAACAAATGAACAATCATACACATACACAATACACCAATGTTTTACATGGAAAACCAAAGCGGGAGAAAACCACAAAATGCTTTTTCTTATATGTATTGAAGAATTACACTCATTGGAAGCAACAACTTCCTTTGTTTTCCAGCTGCAACTGGAAGGAGGCTCCAACCCCCTTGTTTCTCAAGATACAACTTGAGGGAA
>JZKD02S1493461.1:0-10707 GCA_000966675.3 Picea glauca
AAAGGATGATCTGAACACTAAATACAAGATAGTGGTCCAATCCGGAATGCACAGGGTAGAAGCCAGACCATGGTTGCTCCCACATTATGACATGATCCAATGGGCATTGGATCACATAGACCTACCCACCAGGAGTATCATGAACGACCAGCAGGTCACGATCGAGACTTTTAGGCTGGAGCATATCCAAACCATGTATAATCTCCCGACGACATCTGAATACATGTATGGTGCTGAATTCCTGGAGGAATTCAAAGAAAAGGAGTGCACACAATATGATAAAACCATTCCCGGTTTGATAAAGGATTGGGTTTTGCGCTCCGCGAAATTCAGAGCAAATGACCAGGGCATTTATTCAATCGCTTCGCTGGAGCCACAGTATAAGTATGTGACCATGATGACGTGTCGATTATTTGGGAGAGAGGACACATCGCATTTTTTCATTTCGTGGGTGCCTCTGATGTTTCAGGGTGTATAAGGTTGCTCGTTTAATTGGGCAAAGATACTCTTGAATAGTTTGGCCAACCGGGTCACAGAGTATCGAGAGAAGAAGGCAGGTGGGTGGCCATCCTCATTCTTCATGTCTGCATATATTATGGACACGATATGTTCCATGACGCCATTCCCATTGATGAGATGGGCTTGGACTCCGGCCGAAGACAGACCCGTGCATGTATATCACGAAAAGCTGTGGGAGAATAATGCTGACAGTTTCATATACGAAATTTTCAACTGGGTGATGGTGCCCCTGCATATCTCCATTTTTGGTCACCCACCACCTCGTATCTCGGATAACATTGCAGCAAATCTGAGTGCCATAGCGGACTGGTACATGGAGGCAGAGTTTTCCTACTTCAGAGTGTTCGGGGTTGTTGTTCCCCCGCTTGCACTACCATTGTTCATCCCCGACAAGCTGGCTTTTCGCGAGGTCGCCCGACAAATAGTGATTGGCAGGGTGCGTAAGGAACTCAAAGGATATTCAAAGAAGGTGTGGCCATCTTTTCCCATTCGGCTAAATTCTTATTCTTTATTGGATTTCGGGCATGCCAAAGCCGAGGCTGCAGTGCTGGAAGACCTGAATTTGGTCTCCATCGAGTATAAAAAACATGATCCTCAGAGAGTTGTGGGAAACCATTTAGCTAATTATGGGCTAAAGAGGTTTGAACATGAGATTTCACCCCCGGATGACATTTTTCGAGGGGCGAGGTCTTATGAGGAAGCGCTAGCTCAAATCCGATCCTTAGCACCCGAAGACACAGCCTCTGTATTGAAATTTCAGGAACACAGACGAAGTTGTCTTCCCGTTGTGTTGCGAGGAGGGAGTCTGGGCATTTCCAAGACAGAACTGAAGGATACTGAAGGCCCTAAAGATGTAGCTCCCGACTCGGGAAAATTCCAGGACGAGGAGAAACAAACAAAGAAGCCCGAAGTAGAGGAACAGACTCTGGACCCTCCGAAGAAACATAATCTAGAAACTGAGACAAAGACCCCTGAACCTCCAAAGAAGCAGGACCCGGTCGACACCCCAGGAAAATTAGTGAAACAAATCAGACAACCCATCACTTCTGTCACCCCCTTGCAGTCGACGAAAGGAAATATAGAAGAAGGATGGATTTTCAATAAGGAACTGAGGCCCATAAGAGAAGAGGAACTTCCTCCGAACGAGTTTTTCTTTGATAAAAAGAGAAAAGCGGTAGTAAAGAGGGAATTCTACCAGGAGGGAGAGTCGACCGCTAAGAAATACAAAGTCATGATCGACGGAAAGAATAAAAAGAATGATCAATTTGCCACTGAGATCGTAGGGATGCTAGGAGCGTATGCATCGGCGAATCAAGTCTCGGTCGGGATTTTAAAGAACCAATTCAATAGGAAAAATCACCTGATCAGGACTCTCGAGGCCAGATTGGCGTCGGACATGGAAAATGCTCAAGGCCAGGTGAGCGCGGAGATAGAACTGGCCCGATTGGCTGATAAAAATGAGATAAAGGTGCTTAAAACCAAGCTCGAGCAAGCACATCTAGTGGCCTGAGACGGTCGGATACAGGCGAGCCAACAAAGGACTATGATTGCAGAGCTGCAGGCTCAGGTAGAGATCACAAAAAGAAGGATGATCGACGTCGAGGGGTTTAAATCCCGAGCGATCGCGATTCAGAACAAAATCTCTTCTGCACAACAGAGTTTGCTCGCCAAAGTGGGAGCGATCTGAGAGAATTGTCTGTTGATGAATCAGGTTTCCGAGAACCTGACTATCAGAGAGAGGCATGCAAAAGCGGCTCGGGTCGCCTTCCAGGAGGCGGTGATAGCCACGAATAACAGAGTTTCAGCAGGTTCTCCCAGGCTTGCCATCCCAGAACAAACCATAGGTGATATTCTGTTGAAGGATTGGGAGCACAACATTTCCCTGGGCAAGGAGCAAGCCCAAAAGGTAACCAATTCATTAGAAGAAGCGTTCAATTCCATAGATGGTGAGTTGTTGGGTATGGACAGTGGAGGCGATGCAGAATCATTGATACAAATGAATGTGGAACATATCTCGCTTGATCTAAAAGAGAAGGATGAGAGAGATTCAGCCGATATCTCTCATATAGATACGGTGGACATGGCCCGAGTTGATAAGCACATGATTTAGCCCAGCGTGCAACTAAGTTCCCTAGACATCATCGAAGCACAAATGGAGGACAAGCTACAACAGTTAGCCCGAGAATGTTACTTCGTCGAGGCTAGCTGTCAAGCAAAGCCGTCACGGCTCGTATCTGAGCTAGTGGAAAGATGTATCGCATGCACCGAGTCCGCACGAAGACGAACACCTGGCACTAAATAAAGACAGAGTAGGGGAGATGGAGCAATTTCTCTCTCCTCTATCATAACTAAAGTTTTGCGACTATTGATATTCTACCTGCTTTGTAAAAATTGTATAAATATACCTCAGAAAGAAATAAACAAGGCTAGACCCTTTTTGATATTTTGTAATAGAGTTTTTGCATTGAGATTTAATACAAGCAGATCCGAGATTCTCAATTCCATCACTTTTGTATTACAAGTTTGCTTTCTTGTTCCTCATTTTTCAATTTCAATTCATACTCATAATTGATGTGCTTCGTTATACTTTAGTACTACCACTACTATAACAAATAAATTTGGGTTTTCTATAATTGTTTATTGTCTTTCCTCTGCACCTGCTATCAGCAGTGTAAGACCAATCTACAGTTTCAGAATTCTACATGTATTTTTTGTTACATCAGTTATTTTCTTACATATTTTCTTCTCCCGTTTACTTCGTGAGATTTTCCCCTGGTAGGAACCTGACACTGTAAACGGATCAATGTTTTTATTCCATCTCGCCCCTTTTATTAAAATATAATGCAGTTATGGGAACAAGCCTTAGATTTGCATCCATCGTTAATACTGCAACCGTGAATTCTCTTTTATAAAACAAAATTGAGACAACACTCAACTTTTCTTAAAAGTTCTCTTACCTGTGTTGTTCCCCCATGACAGTTCCCACACCAACACAAACTAACGTTGAACTCGGGTTATTGAACCAAACACATATCGCCTTAAAACTTTTTAACACTATCCTTAAAACAACAACTAACCAGGCCGAACTGGAACAATCATGGGCAGCCATTGAATGAGACATCACTATTCAGGAGAATTTTGAAGCCAGACAACCCCAACGAAGAAATATCTCTTAGTTTATTTCTCTGAAGGTTGACATTTTCCCTTCTCCATATCTTAACCACTTTCGTATGCCTTGACACTGTACTTTTGAGCCTTAAGTACAGACTCAGGAACAACATCTTTCTGGCGCCATTGCCTGGGACCGAAGTTACGAAATCTTTTTCCCTGGGAAAATGAAAATTTGTTTTTCGTTGAAAGTGTTACCCTTTGATGGTGAACAAAGAGTACACACCTTTTAAGGATTTTTATCTTTCACTTGGCGACTCCACGAAAAAATAAACTGGCATTCGTTCGAAGAAATACCAGACAAAACCCGGCTGGTGAGCAGATTGTGCCCGTTACCGATCCCGAAAAAATTCTAAAGGCAAGAGGCTCTTTTAAGCCTACCGTTGTTGTTTACCAACTTGAAATCCCATCACTGAAGGAAAAAATTCCTTCCAAACCCTCGACCTCGTTCAGTCCTCGCTTTGATGCAAAAATTTCGACGCCAATCTGCTCCGAAGTCAGGAGTGAGATTCATCCAATAGTCCCCTCGGTACAGAGGGAAAAGGGCCCTCTTGAAGGTTCGTCGGCTTTTAAAACGTCATCTTATATTCAGTTGAATTTCCCGAATTCACCAAATCCTGAAGAGTGTGTTACACACTCATTTCTCACACCCATCGGTTTTCCCGATTCCGTCTCTTGTAAGTCCGAGGAACCAACTCCTCGCGTTCATTATCCTTCCTCATCAGAGTCTCCTCTTCACAAAGAAAAAAAAAATTCCCTCTTATTTTTCGAAAATCCCCTCTATAACTATCCACAAACAATGATGGTTGTTTCCGGAGGAGGAGGTGGAGGGTTCATAGGAGGAGGAGATGGTTTCGGAGGAGGTGGAGGAGGAGTCCCTTTAGGAGGAGGAGGTGGAGGTGTCCCTCTAGGAGGAGGTGGAGGTCAAGGGCCTGCCCCCCCTCCCAGAGTTTTTGCGAAATTCCCAGCCCAATACGCTCCTTTGGTATTTCCCGTCCCCCTACACGATCTTCCAGAAAACTACATAAAGAATCTACCAAAATTCACTGGAGAGGGAGATCTAACCGCTGTTGAACATATTAATTTCTTCGACCAATTCATGGATATCTTCGGTATCGACCACAAGGATGTATATTCGAGACTCCTTGTCCAGACTTTTGAAGGTCAGGTCCGAACTTGGTTTCGGAGCCTACCCGCAGCCTCTATCCCATAATATGATGCTTTGGAAGATTCTTTCCTCAGGCAATGGGGCGAGAAAAAAGATCATCTCTATTATCTAACCGAATTTGGGTCTCTGAAGAAAAAGAACTCATAAAAAGTCATGGAATTCATTCTGAGATTCAACAAACTGTACAATAAAATCCCAGCTGAAGTCAAACCCTCTCAACTCGCGGCCAAAGTGACCTTCGCCGGAGCTTTCGAGACGGATTTCGCACTACTTTTGCGAGAGCGAAGGGGAGCCACCTTAAACCGCATGCAGGACGATGCGGTAGAAATAGATTCTAACATGATGGCTTCGAGTAAGCTTAAATCTAGACTAGAGACTGGAAACTGGGAGCCCAAATGCTTTAGAGAACAAGCAGGCCCTTCAGGGTCCAATAGAGCCTCCGACGATAGGGTGGATGACATGGCTAGAGTGATTAAAGAATTGTCAAATAAAATAACCCGGATGGAACTTGAACAGGCCAAGGCTGACTCTAACCCCAAAAAATATTTCAGGAAAAATCAAAACCCTCCTAATCAACAAATACAAATAAAGAAGGAAGATCAAAAAATACAAGCTCCCTTGAAGAATGAAAATTTTATAGGAGCTAACGATTTTCAAGACTTCGAGGATTCAGATAATGATGTCACAAACTTCGGTGATGACTGTAGTCAACCATATCTGACTCGCGAAGACTACGAAAAGTCTCTAAATGTGCCGGAGACGCAAAATGAGAGCGAAGAGAGTGATCACACTGAGAACCATGAATCCCAACCAGAAAATGAGATTGTGATAGCGTTGTTTCAACCAAGGTACAATCTGAGATCTAAGAATAAACCTACCTCGACAATTCAACCTAGAAAAATCCTTCAGAGAGGTCAAGCTTACGAGCCTCCTTTGGACAAGACTCCACCACCCAACAACAAAACGAGAAGAGTGAGCACTCAAGAGTCTAGGGTAGATAAAGTTGGAACTCAAACACAGCCAGTTGAACCCATAAGTAAAACCATGTCTGCAACTAAGGCCATAAATGATAAATTTGTCCAGACAATTAAGTCAGAAAGGAAGAATTCGGAAGTCTCAACCGGGGAAACAGATAGGGTAAGTGGAGTGTTCAGTTTTGAAAATGATTTAAACAAAATTAAGATACCAATCCCTTTGGTGGAACTAGCGAAAAACCCCTGTTATCGCAAACAGATTACCAAAATGATAGGTGTCTCCAAGCTAGAAAGTCAATCTGATGTTATAAACTTGGATGATGATAGACCTAACATCACTTTTGGTCCCCATTTTGAAGGGTCCAAAGATAACATCGCTCCCTTTTATATCACCCTATACGTATATGACTAGTTGCTGCATAATTGTATGTTAGACTCCGGAGCTTCCCATAATGTTATGCCCAATATTATAATGGAGAATCTGGGTCTCCAGATCACAAGACCTTATGGAAATCTGTACTCTTTTGATTCGAGGAAGGTTAAATGCATGGGAATGATAAAGGATCTGGTAGTTACCCTGGCGCAGGTCCCGGTTAAGAGTATCCTGATGGATGTGGTTATCGCCGATTTCCCCCCTAAGTATGGTATACTGTTATCTAGGTCATGGGGGGACAAGTTGGGAGGTTCTCTTCAGTTAGACATGACTTATGCCACAATCCCTGTGTTCGGTGGTCAGTTCACTCGTTTATACAGAGAGACAAGATTAGCATACACAGTCAGTGACCCTCAAAACCCGCACAAATTCCCTATTTACATCGCAGACCAAGATCTGAGAAACTGCATCTTGTCTTTTGATGATGGTCTGGATGTTTTCCTGGAGGAAATCGATACAAAGCAAGAAGAGTCAAACCCCATGACAGAAGATCTGTGTGATACTGGTGTATGGAAAATGTATTTTGATGGTGCTTCGTCTTCTAAAGGGGTTGGTGCTGGAGTGCTTTTGGTGGCACCTGAAGGTAAGTTCATTGTTCCTTTCTCCTATCATTTACAGTGGTACATAGATTACACTAATAACGTATGCGAGTATGAAGCATTGATCTTAGGATTAGAGGCTGCCAAAAAAATAAATATAAAAAAATTGGAGGTATACGGTGACGCGGAATTAATAATCAGACAAGTGAAGCGACAGTACCTAGCCAGACATCCCAGACTAAGAGCGTATAGAAATTGTACTTGGGATCTCATGGAAAAAAATTTATCCTCTATGAATATCCATTTTATCCCTTGCGCCGAGAATCTACATGCTGATGCATTGGCAAAGGCAGCTTCAACCTTTTCTCGTCCCACAACCTTCAAACTAAAGTATCACATTGAAATCAGATACAAGCCTTCCATACCAGACAATATCCGACACTGGAAAGTGTTTGAATATGATGAACATATTAAGAAGTTCCTTACAGCAGTAGGCGAATTCTCAGAAACTCACGCTGACCAAGAAAACCAGAATGACTCCATGTGGATCATGCAAGAAGGAGAGGAACCTGAAGTTTTCCGAGAAAAAATTGCAGATCATCGTATGCTGGTCCTTAAAAGAAATCAGATTCCCAAAGGATTGATTTCTTTGGAAATACTTTTTGATCAGAACGATGTACCTGTAAAGTCCACTTTGCAGCCCCAGCCAGAAGAGGTGGAGGACTGTGATATAGGGACCGAAAAAGAACCACGGATGGTAAAAATATCGAAATTCCTCCCTCCCAAAACGAAAGTGAAGTACAAATACTTACTCAGACAATATAAATATGTTTTCTCCTGGTCCTATGATGAATTGAAAACACATGACACTTCCATTATTGATCACAAGATACCTTTGAAACCTGGGGTCAAACCCTTTAGGCAAAAGCTTAGGCAAATTAACCCCATTTTGTTACCCGTGATAGAAAAGGAAGTTAAAAAACTCTTGGACGCAAAAATAATCGTACCTCTGAGATACTCGGACTGGGTAGCTAACCTAGTTCCAGTCAAGAAAAAGAACGGGGAAATCAGACTGTGTGTGGATTTTCGAAACTTAAACAAGTCGTCTCTCAAAGATACCCGCTGCCCAAGATGGACCATATTTTAGAAAAGGTTGTTGGAGCTAATCGAATGTCAATGATAGATTGTTTCTCTTGTTATAATTAGATCGCTATGAATGAACAAGATAGGGAAAAGACTGCTTTCACCATGCCCTGGGGTAATTTCATGTATGACAAAATGCCTTTTGGTTTGATGAATGCAGGGGCCACTTTTCAACGAGCTATGGACATCGCTTTCGTAGGAGAAAGGGACAAGTTCGTAGTTACTTACCTCAATGACCTGACGGTTTTTTCTAAAACTGATGAAGAACATTTGATGCATCTGAAACAAACTTTTGAAAAGTGTCGCAGGTTTGGCCTATCCCTGAACCCAAAGAAATCACATTTCGCTATGCAGGAAGGTAAGCTTCTAGGCCATGTCGTATCTAAGGAAGGAATCAGGATTGATCCTAAGAGGATTGAAGCGATAGATACTATCACTATCCCAAGAAATACAAAAGAAATTCAATCATTATTAGGTAAGATATATTTTCTGCGAAGGTTCATTCCCAATTTCGCTGAGATTGTCAAACTGATTATAGGAATGTTGAAGAAGGACAGTGGGGTAAATTGGACCGCCGAGGCCAGGGCATCTTTCGCGCATATTAAAAAAGTTATAAGCGAGGCACCTGTGTTAGCAAGTCTGGATTATCTGAAAGATTTTCTCATCTTTTCTTTTGCTTTTGAACATACCATCGCCGCGGTACTCTTGCAAAAAAATGAAGAGGGGTTTGAACAACCGATAGCGTTTTTAAGCAAAAGCCTCAGAGATGCAGAACTGAAATATGACATAATGGAAAAACAAGCATACGTGATGGTAAAAACATTGAAATCATTTAGAACCTATGTGCTACATTAAAAAATAATCGCGCATGTGCCCACCAGTTCTGTAAAAGACATATTGGTATAGCCGGACAATGACGGAAAACAAGGGCGATGGCTCGCTAAAATACAAGAATTCGATCTGGAAGTCAAGCCGACTAAATTGATAAAGGGGCAGGGTCTGGCCAAACTCTTGGCTGAGTCGAATCTTAGAGCTCTTGATATTAATTGCCTCCAAGGAGAAGATGGAGACGCACACCTGCACGAGCTGGATGACCAGACAGAGCCAAGAAAGGTCAAGGAAAAGTTCATATCATCAGGCTGGTATAAAGACATAGTGTTCTACTTGTTAAAACTGAAATGCCCAGATGGACTATCACCAGCCAAGTGCAGAACTTTAAAACTCCATGCTGTAAAATATTGCATCGCTGAAAACCAGCTATACTGGAAAGATCCACTCGGGTTTCTGCTAGTCTGTTTGGTTGAGTCAGAAACTCCATGGGTTATAGAGGAAATTCATGAAGGAGTCTATGGAGGACACTATGCATGGAGAGACATGGCCTATAAGATTTTGAGAGACAAATATTATTGGTCGAAACTATTTTCAGACGTCAATGCCAAAGTACGCATGTGCAACCCTTGTCAAATATTCGTTGGTAAACAAAAACTCCCTACACTACCACTTGTTCCAGTCAAAACTAAAGCCCCATTTAAACAATGGGGTCTAGAATTCATAGGGGAAATTAATCCTCATTCCATTGCTTAGCATAAATGGATCTTAACAGCTACAGGTTATTTTACTAAGTGGGTAGAAGCCATTCCAACCAAAAGGGCAACAGACTCGGTAGTGATCAATTTCTTGGAAGACAATATCTTGTCAAGATTCGGGTGTCCCCGAAAGATAGTTACCGATAATGCCCAGGATTTCAAATCTATGGCTATGATCAGCTTCTGCCAGAAGTATCATATCGTTCTCGACCACTACACTGCATATTACCCCCAGGGGAACGAATTGGCCGAATCATCTAACAAGAGCCTGGTGAACATAATCAAGAAAATACTGGATGAAAATAAAAGGTCTTGGCATGTGCACTTGAAATACGCATTATGGGCAAACCGCATCAGCACCAAAAGGTCTATCAGTATTTCCCTGTTTCAAATGGTCTATGGGACAGAGGCGGTCCTACCTATAAACCTAGCGCTACTAGTGATGAAGTTATGGCAGGATCAAAACGAAGAACCTAATCATGTAACCAAGAGAATTAACCAGTTGATCGAGGTTCAACAACATAGAGTTGAAGTTGATGAAAAAATGCAGAAGTACAAGGATGAGATGAAAGCATTGTTCGATCTTAAGGAAAAAGACAGGGAATTCCTTCCAGGTGACTTAGTACTAAGATGGGATGCGAGAAAAGAGGAAGCCGCGAAGCATGGTAAATTTGACCACCTCTGGTATGGACCATTCAGGGTCTCAGCTCTAGAAGGGAAAAATTCCTTCCTGTTGGAGAACATCGACGGAGAATTCCTCAGCACCCCTGTCAACGGGCGATATATGAAACATTACATGACATAACAGTCGCCATTTTTTCGCAAAAAAAAATAAAAAATAAAAAATAAAATAATAATAATAAAATAAAATAAAATTTGTGTACATACATGCATTTTTATTCAAAACATTACCCTTTTGGCTTTCTGTTTTCTTCTGTTCATAATTTTTAGACATATTTCGGATAAAGTTCGTATTTGCTTTTTTATAGGATTCCAACTGCTTGCAAAGCTAGCAGGAGGAGTAATTTGCAAAGCAGTGTCAGAAATAAATCGACATGAAAAAGGTGATACCTAAAAGTAGTTTCATAGTGCACAAAGAAGTTGAAAAGAAAAGGTAAAGGTAGGCTTTCTCAATACACATGTTATGAAAGACTGTCAAAATTAAACCAAGGTAACA
>JZKD02S1493472.1:0-10707 GCA_000966675.3 Picea glauca
CGCAATTTTTGGTCCTAAAACAAACCCAAAACCTTGAAATTTTCCAATGAAAACAAAAACTAAACCATGGAAAAGGTAGAAGATCAAGAGCTTACCTTGTTGACGGAGACGGTTCGCCAAATGGTCGCCTGTGCCTCCTGTGATCAAGCAATGAAATTTGAGGTAAAAAGAGTTGTTTTGGGCAAAGTTCTTGGCAAAATCACAATGAATATGGTAAAAGCCCTTTTACCCACATATATTTACTTTTTACCATTTTTGTTGATTTTTATATAGTTTTGTCCATCAAACCTAATGCCTAATAGCCCTATGAATGTGAATTTTTGTAGATATAACGACTCTGAATTCCACACGAAAGAGTACAGATGTTTTTTCTTTTTTCTTCGCATGTACAAATTCTTTTTATAGTTTTTAGAAAAACTTCGAGCTCAGTCTTCATTCATTCTCACACTCGAAAATACATGAGAAACCGAGTATACTTTTCTCATATTTTCGTACTCATCATGGTAACACGAAAATGACGAACACAAAGGAGTATCCTTTAATCTCTTTTCACACTCCATAAAAATGAAAAGATTGCCGAGTGACCTTGTTCTGTTCACGCTCATAAAAGTATCTGAAAAAAACGTTCGATGGGCGATAGTTTATCACTTTTTCGGTCCTGTCGAACTATTTTACGAAAAAGGAACTGAGAGAGTTCTCTTTAAGTGTTTTCCAGATTCTCAAAACATGAAACACCTCAAGTTTTCTATCTTTGGACTCATTAAACAAACATCGAAAGACCCGTAATGGGACCGAGCGACTCCTTCCTAGGGTTTGTTAAACATACTCTGAGGGACTCGCCTAAAGGATGAGCTTACATCAACAAGCATATGTTATCCTCCTCAAGCTTGCATAAAAATAAAGAGGTACTCGCCAGAAATGGTGGGGGGAAATTTGGGAAAGGGATGTGTTTTCGTATTCATATTTTTGGCAGTAAGTGTCGCTCTTGAACATGACACCCCCTATTCATTATTTGAAGTCGGTTTGGGAAATCCATTTGTCTCTCATTTGACTTGCTACAAGGTCATATCCCAAGTCGTCTCTGATTCAGTGCTGCCAAGTCCTTCGTCGAGTCATTCATATGTTCAAGATAAGTTCATCCAAACCTTGTATTGAGTCGACCATCTGCAGTTGTCCATTCTTACCGTGTCATCCTTCTCTGTGTCCAATTCAACCTATATCATATTATGTTTCACCTTCAAAATCTATTACTCATTTTGTGTCATTGATGGGGGATACATCAAGGCCCTCCTGTGACGAGTCTTGTTCCGTCGAATCCAACTCATTATCTGGAAACAAGACTTAGAAATTATTTGGTACCTTGGGACTTGCATGCCTCAATGGCAGGTTTCCTCTCTTTCGACAATGGGTTTTCATCATTGACCCCTAATCGGGAGATTCCATTGAATGTTCAAACTCAGCTCGTTTATTCACATTCATTGGATTGTACTAGTGTACCTTGGGATTCATTGACATTAATGGTGATTTCCCTCGCACTTGTTAACAATTTCATCAATGACCGATAATCAAGGGGTTTCTACCATGTTCGACTTCAACACATGTAATCGCATGGCTAGATTCATACTTTCAGGTGACGGGATTGAAGACCCTGGGTCTCATCTTTTTGATCCAGGTTGCGATGGAATATGTATGATTTGCTGACACATAGATCCACTTTGCATGTCACGTGGCTATGTCGTCTTAATTTGAGTTTTCTCACAAGGATCCATAGTGTATTCCTGGTGGCTATACAGTATTTTTGGCGGATTGGATCCATGGTGTATGATTGGTGGCCATGACCTACGTTCATGATGTCATCTGTCTATAATCTGAGTATGGGGATGCCTACCTTAGAACTGGTATTATATTCTGCAGATGCTTGGTTTTTTGCAGGTTTCTGATTAGGTGCACTCTTGGTTTCTGACACAACACGTAGTTTACAAAGTATTTCGGTTGTCACAGATTCCAGCCTCATACTTTGGGGGGCATTCTTTTACACATGATTTTKKTCACTCTGGTGGTGTCTTGACAATGGTGTATTCAGKCTCCCAATAAGGACATTTTGCTTGAGAAAAGTGACTCATGTCTCCTTCCAAAAAACATATTTTTAAAGTGAGTTCGCAGGTTTCCTATGGCCTAGGGTGCGATAATCCCTCATTCTCGTAGGCCACCTTCACTTAGGATGTGAACTTCTCGTAGTCTGCTCCATACATAGGGTGCAAACCTATTTTTAAACTTGGAAAAGAGAAGAGGTCTTGAGGGTTCTAGAAGGGAATCTTCTAGAAAATGAGTTGGCATTCGTATGGTTGTCATTTTAATGACTTCTCAGATTTGATGGGATCATCCTCATCCATGTAACCATCTCTCCTTCTNTTGGGAAAGGGATGTGTTTTCGTATTCATATTTTTGGCAGTAAGTGTCGCTCTTGAACATGACACCCCCTATTCATTATTTGAAGTCGGTTTGGGAAATCCATTTGTCTCTCATTCGACTTGCTACAAGGTCATATCCTGAGTCGTCTCTGATTCAGTGCTGCCAAGTCCTTCGTCGAGTCATTCATATGTTCAAGATAAGTTCATCCAAACCTTGTATTGAGTCGGCCATCTGCAGTTGTCCATTCTTACCGTGTCAGCCTTCCCTGTGTCCAATTCAACCTATATCATATTATGTTTCACCTTCAAAATCTATTACTCATTTCATGTCATTGATGGGGGATACATCAAGGCCCTCCTGTGACGAGTCTTGTTCCGTCGAATCCAACTCATTATCTGGAAACAAGACTTAGAAATTATTTGGTACCTTGGGACTTGCATGCCTCAATGGCAGGTTTCCTCTCTTTCGACAATGGGTTTTCATCATTGACCCCTAATCGGGAGATTCCATTGAATGTTCAAACTCAGCTCGTTTATTCACATTCATTGGATTGTACTAGTGTACCTTGGGATTCATTGACATTAATGGTGATTTCCCTCGCACTTGTTAACAGTTTCATCAATAACCGATAATCAAGGGGTTTCTACCATGTTCGACTTCAACACATGTAATCGCATGGATAGATTCATACTTTCAGGTGACGGGATTGAAGACCCTGGGTCTCATCTTTTTGATCAGGGTTGCGATGGAATATATATGATTTGCTGACACATAGATCCACTTTGCATGTCACGTGGCTATGTCGTCTTAATTTGAGTTTTCTCACAAAGATCCATAGTGTATTCCTGGTGGCTATACAATATTTTTGGTGGATTGGATCCATGGTGTATGATTGGTGGCCATGACCTACGTTCATTATGTCATCTGTCTATAATCTGAGTATGGGGATGCCTACCTTAGAACTGGTATTATATTCTGCAGATGCTTGTTTTTTTGCAGGTTTCTGATTAGGTGCACTCTTGGTTTCTGACACAACACGTAGTTTACAAAGTATTTCGGTTGTCACAGATTCCAGCCTCATACTTTGGGGGGCATTCTTTTACACATGATTTTTTTCACTCTGGTGGTGTCTTGACAATGGTGTATTCAGTCTCCCAATAAGGACATTTTGCTTGAGAAAAGTGACTCATGTCTCCTTCCAAAAAACATATTTTTAAAGTGAGTTCGCAGGTTTCCTATGGCCTAGGGTGCGATAATCCCTCATTCTCGTAGGCCACCTTCACTTAGGATGTGAACTTCTCGTAGTCTGCTCCATACATAGGGTGCAAACCTATTTTTAAACTTGGAAAAGAGAAGAGGTCTTGAGGGTTCTAGAAGGGAATCTTCTAGAAAATGAGTTGGCATTCGTATGGTTGTCATTTTAATGACTTCTCAGATTTGATGGGATCATCCTCATCCATGTAACCATCTCTCCTTCTCCTATATATTGAAATGTTTCTCATGAAAAAGGTTAAGCAATATTGAATGAAGAATTGGTAAAAGAATTGTGTGAAGAACCATGTTTGGATAGAAGCTTGAAGACTCTAGTTGGTCTATCAAGAGGAATTGGATTTTCTTCATGCAAGTATAGAGAAAGTTTGTGTTTTGGTACCAAGGGTCACTGAAAGGAAGCTTGCAACATCAAGGCGATCAGGTTGTATATTCTACTTTCAATTAATATGATATAGTGGCATGTCCCTTTCCCATAAAGTCACTCTTACTTTATTGTGTAATTCCTTGATCATATGCATAAGTTGATATTGAATATATACTTTTCTATCTTCACTTTGGTTGGTTTGTATCATCTTGGAATTGACTTCACGAGAGCACCAGAGCGAAGTGATAACAACAGAGACTTAAGGAAGCGATATAAAGGTATGTCACTTACTCCTTCCTATTAGTAGATTCAATGATTATAACTTAGGGAAAAAGTCATGTCCTATCCTGTTTTGTTCTAGATCCAGGTGGATCTAGGGAGATATGTTAGTGTCCGCACCTACTGATTAGTCCGATAATAAGGACATATCGACAATTTGGTCTGGGGGGCATAAAATCCACACCGAGTAGCATAACATAATTTTGTAAGCTCTCAAATGTTTTTTTGGCCAAGTACCAYGTGACCACGCTACCCATAATCAGCTGGCATAATGTTCTTGAAAATTAACCCCTTKTTTATAATTTTCACTATGCATCATTGAACAAAACCCTAGTCCCAGATATCCTACAACAAACTATTTTTYCAGGCAATGGAATGATAGCAAAAGGGCCCCACTAGCTGAAAATCAATGCCKCGAATCTAATGAAATYGACGGTTCATCCATCTGAGTCTTGGTTTGAGTTTGATCTTGAGTTTCACTTCTCCTCCTTAATCCATTCAGGGACATGTTAGCAATAGACCTAGACCTAAACCATGACCATGACATATACCAAGACCTAGATCTAGACCTAGATGAAGACCTAGTCCTAAACTATTACCATGACCTATACCATGACATAGACCATGACCTAGACTGTGACCTATACCATGGAAAAAAAGGCATGGAAAGACAAGGCATGATAAGGGAATGTCTAGGTATAGGTCTATGTCTAGGTATGGCAATGCAAGGGAAGACAATTCAAGGCAAGGCAAGGAAAGGAAAGGAAAGGCATGACATGACAAGGCTAATAAAAAATATACATGGAAAGGAAAGGAAAGGTCTAGTTCTAGGTATAGGTATAGGTCTATGTCTACATGCTATATCTTTTTATAAAATTTATTGTGTTGAAAGACTAGTTTTTATTTCTTTTATTTTAAATAAGGCCTTGAAGTTATGTTGTTTTTCATGCAATCCAAAAGATGCCTAAGATAATATTATTAATTATGATAATCCATGTTTCACAACTATGAAGATACCTAAGATATATGAATAAAGAGAGTTTATTTTATAACATTGAAATTCTCATGCAAGTATTTTATCTAAGAGAGATGGGATAACAAGTTGTACAATTTAACGCTTAATGAATCCTTTGATTGCAATTTTTAGGTATTAAACTTGTTCATTTAGTACAAGCATTATTTTTCTTAAGAAAAAAAAATGGTATGATATATGAATGTCGTTAGTTTTTTATTAAATTAACTTGAAAACAAATTCTCTCTAACGATGAAAATAACTATATTTTYACAAACAATTAGTTTTATGAATATCATAATGAAAGTACCTTTTAGATGAATTGTGGTTAGAAAAGGCAACACAAGGAAATGCAAAGCAAGGAAAGGCAATGCAATGCAAGGAAATTTAATACATGGCATGGACATGCAAGGAATGGAAACACATGGCAAGGCATGGCATGACATGGCATGGAAAGGAATTGCATGGCATGGCGAGGTAATGTAAGGAAAGATAATACAAATCAAGGCATGGCATGGAAAGGAAAGGCATTGCATGGCAAGGAAAGGCATAGATTCATAAGGAAAGTCAAGGCATGGCATGCCATGGAATTTCATGGAAAGGCAAGGAAAACCATGGGATGTCTTGGCAAGGCAAGGCAATGGAAGGCCTAGAATTGCTAGGAAAGGCAAGGCATGGAATGGAAATGCATGGAAAGGCAAGGTAAATAATGGAATGGAAAGGCATGACATGACAAGGCAAGGCATGGTATGGAATGACATGTTAAGGCATGGAATGGAAAGGAATGGAATGGCATGGAAAGGAAATTCAAGGCATGACATGGCATGCGATGGCAAGGCATGGCTTGGAAAGGCATGGAAAGGCATGGCAAGTCATTCCATGCCATAGCAAGGCATGACAAGGAAATGCAAGGAATTTCATGGAAAGTCAAGGCATGTCATGGCATGGCATGGAAAGGAAAGGCATGGAATGGAAAGAAGTGGAATGGAATGGCAATTCAAGGAAATGAATGGAATGTCATGGCATGACAAGGAAAGGAAATGCAAGACATGACATGGAATGACATGGAAAGGCAAGGCATGGCATTGAATGGCATGCCATGACAAAGAAAGGAATGGAAATGAAATGCATGGCAATGAAAGACATTCCATGGCAAGGCATAGCAAAGAATGTCATGACATGGAAAGGAAAGGTGATGCAAGGYATGGAATGACATGGCAAGGAAAATCATGGCATGGAAATACATCACATGGCATGGTATGGAATGACAAGGAAARACATTACATAGCATGACAAGGCATGGACTTGCATGACATGGTATGGAAACAAAAGGCATTGCATGACATGGAAAGGAAAGGCATGACATGGAAAGGAATGGCATGGCATGGCATGGCAAGGCAAGGAAATGCCCCCATTTTGGGACATTATAACTTTACAGAGTGTTATGCCTACCAGAGTAGCTAGATAGGGGTGACAAAGAGTTCGGGAGATACTGAGGGGTTTTATTGGGCCCGAATTGCATCGTTCATCATCAGGATCCATTCCACACAACATGGTTTTGGTTTCGTTGCATTCCGATGATTTCTATATTTTGAGTCATTATGGGTCATATCTTAATTAATTTCACTAAGAAGGTCATAATGAGCATATTACTTGGAGAAACCTCTTAGTGTAATAGCTCATCGAAATTGAGAAGAAGAGAACTACTGGATAAGATGATGAGAAGTGACTTTCAGTGGCCGAAGAAGCCATAAGGATGGATAAATCACATTTTAGAGGTAAAATGATCAATTAATTAATTAATTAAGTGATTTAATCAAGGAATAATAAAATAAAGTAAAAGTCACTTGGAGGGAAAAGGTCAACAACGAATTAGGGTTTCAGCAGTGAATTAGGGTTTTGGAAATCTATAAGAGAAGAGTCAGTGACCTAATTCATCATTATGCAAAGTATGACTTGTCATTGAGGAAAAGAGGCACATATCAAGAGAGATAGTTCAGTGTATTCCAGGAGGAAGACACCAGTTGGATGATTTCGGTGTTTAAAGACACACCCTAGTCACCGGGAAGATCATCCAGGTCTTCCATCATTCTTCATTGATTCCGCAATGCTCCCATATTCCGGGTATTATATTTTAGTTGCTTATTTGTATTCCGATTAAGATCTTTTTGTCTTTTGATCTAGCCGAGTGTTGTTATTTTATTCAGCCACAGTTGCTTATTTGTATTCTGGATAAGATCCTTTGTCTGTTGACCTAGTCAAGTATTTTCAGTTTATTCAGCCACATTCGGTCATTTTGTAATCCATAGAGATATCATAATACAAACTTTGCAGTCCTTTGTTGCATCTATTATTTGTATGATCACTTATATGTTGTAAACCTTTGATCCTACACACACATTAGCATAATTTCCTAGACTAGCCAAGTCAGGAACATTACAGTGGTATCAGAGCTGGTTTTCTTGCCAGCCTAAGGGGAAAATCAAATAAGGATCTAGCTACATCATTACCAGCGAGTGGATTGACATGAGCACATATGGAGCCTACACCCATTAGATGCAGGGAGCATTGCTACAGTTGCAAAGTGCCTTGGAAGCCAAATCACAGATGTAGGGGTAAAGGGAAGGTGCACATTGTTGAGGTGCACTATGACAGCGAGGATGGGGAGATGCATGTGAATGAAACCATAGATGCCTATTTGGAGCAGTCCGATAAGGCTAGTGACTCTTGCGCATATGAGGGATAGTTGTATGGACAAGATGATAATGCATAGCATTCATCTTCCCCATCAGGTAACATTGAGGATTCAACACTTCAGCATAGTGGTGACACTTGTGAGGATTCATATGTGTTGGCACTTAGACATGATGAGATTAGGAGGTTGGATGACCTACCGGTGGGTGTAGACATGGATTCCAAGAAGTCATGTATGGAGAATGATGAGCTTCCTATGATGAGTGAGCCACATTTTTCATCTTCTCGGTCACCTATGATAGCCACAACACATGAGGATATAAATGGCATTCCTGATATGGTAGAGGAGCCTTGTGTGGGGATTGTACACAAGGAACATATGGATCTGCAGACCTAGGAGGAGGGGTATGTCTTGGATATAGTTGACTTATGCATACCTATTAGTATGAGGAGAGTGAATCACCAGTCTTGGACATTCCATTGATGGACTAGGTTGTGGAGACCAACAACTTGTTGGGACACTTACTCCCAGGATCGATCTACAATGATGAGGATTCACTCCTTATTGGTAGGAATGACCATAACACGTGTCTGGACACATCTGTATGGGATCCAGGCACAGATGATATTAGTAGGGTGAGTGCACATGAGGATACAACTTCCCATACAGGATATGGTGCGAGTCAGATAGGGGTCGTAGTTGGTGATGGCCTCCAGTGGCATACATGAGGACTTAGTATCACAGGGGACAGTGGGTAGTTCAGTGCCTTCTATTTTGAGGAGTGTGTTGTTTGGGATTCCATTGTTGACACTAGCAGTGAGAGGCATGAGGTATCACCTCAACGCGATTGTGACCAAGAGTCACATCACTTGGCAAGACAATTGAGAGTCAATGAGGACATGATCATGGCATCCACTAGATGCATTGATGATATGCATGCTTTGGTGGCATGTTATTGTTAGATGGCCTCGATGGCACAAGATAGTTCAGATGGGGGACTTGTCATTGATGACTTCCATACACTCAAAGAGAGAGTTATTGTGATGAGGGATGACTACCAACAATTGTTAAGGGATAGGGATTACCTATTGGAGGTTGGCGAGATGTATCATAGGGCAATGAGGGAGCAGGAGGTTGATGTGGACCGACTCACTCATGAGTTGGTGAGAACACGAAGATTCTCGGAAGGAACACAGACAACCCTTCAAGAAGCAGAGTCTAGATCAGAGGAGCTCCTTGAGAAAATTAGATAGATATCCACTGCATCTATTTCAACATAGATTCAGATATATCCCTCAGCCACATTGCGAGAGGATGTTGGTGGTTTAGCATTAGAGCACCAGTTGAGGGAGGAGAATGAGGAGTACCTAGGATCATTGATGAGTATGGAGAGATATGATCCAGAGATACATGAGGATGTCTATAGGTCACAGGGACCACCCTTCATGAGGGGTGTTGAGACAATTGAGCACACACGTACACATGGGGATTCCAAATCCAGGGGAATTTATGAGGACACTTCCATTTGTGTTCTAGGATTGGTTGAACTTCATGTAGAGGATGAACCCGTAGTACACCCAAGATCCAGGATGTTGCAGGTGTATACAGGAGATCGCATGAGTATGTAGGGGCACACAATGATGAGTGGTAGTTCAAAGAGACATACAGAGTTGTACAGTGGGATTCAGGGGGACACACTGGATTGCAAGGAGGAGATGTACTTAGTAGAGAATGGAGATTCCTCTCCCTTGTAACAGTATACAGATCTGGGAGATCACCTTCACCGTAGTAGCAGTTGGGTGAGTGATGATGGATGGAGAATGATTGACCCGCAGTTGGTGGAGGTACCTACTGTTGTACTCGATGATTGGTGTGCAGTGATGAGTACAGGCTATTATTTACCATGGGTGTCGATGGACGAGGTTTTGGTCAAGTCCTTTGGATTGACCAAAGAATATGATACTTTCCAGTCCTACAATTGGTTGCATATATTTATGATATCCTTTCCCGATACTTTCATCATTGACAGTAGAACAGGGGGAGCTAGACAGTGGTAGGGGATAGGGAGATTTGGTAGGCCGAGACCACTTGACAAGAGTGTCTTGATTGCATTCATCAGGATAGGGTTGGATCATCAGGGGAAGAGAGTTGAGGCCATGGGCCTGATGGGGAGTATCCCAGTCCATGGGACAAAGGATATCTTAGAGGTTGCTACATATTCAAACTCTCATTGGGATGAGGGTGGATTTCTTTCGACAGTTACCAGTAGGGCACACCAATAGTTAGTGGGGATTGGAAGTGATGAACTTCCAAATTTGACATGGGATCCGAGAGTCCATTTGGTCGATAGTTTATTTCATCTTATGAGGATCCAAGAGTGGAGGGTCCAATATGGATACTTTGAGCAGACAATCATGATCAGAGTAGAGCATAATCGACATGATGGTCCCTATTAGAGACTAGCATGGGACCCTGGTATTATAAGACCGTTCATTTCATTGACTGATGGAGAAGAGAGGACGTTTGCAGGGGGGAGTGACTTTGATTTTCCATTGAGTTTTAGTATTGGGGAGAGCACGTCACTGACTCATGATTCGTTGAGGTCTTGTAGTACCTCACTATGGAAACAACATGTTTAGTCAGTGGGGGTCGTGTTGAATTTGGTATGGTTTG
>JZKD02S1493483.1:0-10707 GCA_000966675.3 Picea glauca
CCATCTCTCTTTTATTTGCTTTATATGTGTTGATTCATTCAATGGTTTAAGCTTAAGCAACACACTCATTGAGCAAATAACAGTTTCGGCCATATCATTAATTTGCACTTAAAAGTTACTTTAAAACCTTCTAAACACTCTTTAAATCACCTAAAAGTCTACCTAATTGTTATATATACTTAATAGACTACTTTAGGGTACCTTAGACCACCATCTTCACCATCTAAAACGAGTTTGAGGAAAACAACGGAGAGTAGTGGCAGGGGACTGTCTCGTGGCGCACCAGGTGTGTGTCCTCTCCAGGAAGTACTCTTACTGTCAGGGCTGACTGGTTCTGCTAGGGTTGGCCTCGTTGCCATACTATATTGAGCGTCCAGCAGTTATTTGGCAATAGGAGGAGGAGGCTTTGGTGAAAGCTAATAAAATTTATAAATCTTAAGAAAAGCCTAACTATTAAACCCTTGACCAAATCTAATAGAGTACTTGGGGGGATTAATAATTAAGAGTGTAGACATCTCCAATACTCTTCATAATAGTTGTGTTTAATTCTCTTAAACTTTGGAATCTGTTGATGAAGTAATGTATTGATGATGATCTCGTATTGTTGATGTGATGCTTTGATGCTTTGATATCCTGCACAAACACAAATAATTGGTTAGCTTCTTGTTGTAATCTATCATTCTTTAAATTGTAAATCTTGTAAGTAATTGTATATGGTATTCTTTTATTGAGTTATTTTTTCTCGTAAATTGTAAGTAACTTGTAATCTTTTGTAATAAACAACCCTTGAACATAGTTGACCCCTTGCCCAA
Organism: Picea glauca; assembly: GCA_000966675.3. NCBI lineage: Eukaryota > Viridiplantae > Streptophyta > Pinopsida > Pinales > Pinaceae > Picea > Picea glauca. Next base: position 813 of record JZKD02S1493483.1, read on the forward strand.
TTTCTAGGCACTAGTCTTAGTTGACCTAGGGAAAAGGCTTGGTTTTCATGCTAACCCTTGCATATTGCATGGTTGCCTTAGCATCTGAGGATTAGAATCCCCTCTAACAAATTAAAATTAACTCCTAGAACCTAACTCTAACACATCTAGTAACTAAGATCTACCCCCTTTGGCTTCCCTAGGAGTAAGCCTATACGGAAGAGGTTCCCGTCAAAGTGACAGTGTGGGCTGTGAACCTAGGCATTGTGCCTCCAAGGACACACTAAGTGAGCCGGACTTAGCTCACGTTTGCAAGTGTGTATAAGGATGGCAACACACACCATAGACAGAAATTTAAAGGGAAGCCATAAACACATCCAATTATATTATCAAACCAAAGAGCCTAATACATCATGATAATCGCATACATAGCCAATTCTCATCAAGTCATGTCTATCTTACATCTTTCATTCAGCATCCAATCTAACAACTTCCAACCAGACTCCTTAAATCTGACACTATTTCTACTTTCCCTAGGCAGTTATAAATTAGTTACATATGTGCACTTCAGTTGCAGACGAAATAAAGGTGCATTCAGTCATTCAAGTGCACTAAACAAAAGGAACTTATATCACACGTTGTTGCAAGTTCAGTCAACACATATTCCAAAGAATGCAAAATAGGCACCATCAGACCCCAACCATTATCTCCATCTATTCATCTCACCCTCGAGACAACTCTATTCCTGCAAAATAGGCGCCACTTCTAGAACATTCTAGTGTACTTCTGCGCTGAACTTTTGATATTCTTCCATTGCCTTCAACCACTTTTCATACAACTTTTTCTAATTTGGTATGAACATCTATTGATTGGTCTTTGTTTGCCGATTCTACCACAGGCTTTCCGTTCGATAAATTCTCCAACTCAATGTTTGCGGAAGACTAGATATCAGTTGGCATGTTAAACTTAACCTCTATATTTACATGAAAATTTATTACTTCATCTGCCTCTTTCTGCTGTTCTGCTTAAAATTCTACAATTTGCTCATTTATCTGGGAAAATTTAGTCATATCTGTGTGTCTATATTTAAAACTTGGGATAGATTCTAATTCTTGCTTTTACTGCACTTTGTCCTGTAACTCATTTATTTACTCTTGTTCATCTAAAAGGATTGTAGCCCAATCTTGTAACTTTTCCCATAGCTGATAAGTATTGTTAATTAAATTTCCAAGTATACTTTGCCTTCCTTAACATTGTTGACTAATGTGCTTCAGAATAAAAAATATATTTAATACTTCGGTGTTGCTCTGCTAAAGTGATATCCATATAGTTATATTCCAATCGCAAATTTTTCTCAGAAAGTTATTCAAATATTATCTTATATCATCCCACTTATTCACCTCCTTACATTCATTCTCTGGACGTAAGCTTGAATATTTATACAAACAAATTCATGTAACTCATCCATTCTTTTATATGAAAAATCATACTCAAACTCAAGATCAAAATAATAAAAAGTTTATTTTATTTGGGAAATCATACTCTAATGACGTCTGGGGTGAAAACATAACAAGAGGAAGGAGGAGAAAAGAGATGAATGGGGGTATGACTAGGAACCAAGGCTATTGGGAGAAAAAGCAAAGCGGAAAGCAGGAGTGTGAAGCACCAATTTCAAAAAGACTCCAAGAGCAAAGCATTCCAGGAGAATTATTTTATACAATATATATTTTTACGCATATATATTCAAATAAACCATGCAGAATGACGAATTAATTGCAGAAAATATGAAAACATAGATCTTTGTAGTAGATAAATGATAATCATTAAAGCATCAACCATTCAGTACACAAATAGCATCAAAGATCTAACAGGTATAGCATTGTCATCAAATGATCATCCATAACATCAACCTTCAAGTTTCAAGTTTCAACAGATAACATTTGTCATCAACAAACTGTAAGAGATAACATCAACCACGAAATGAAACAGGCCATCATGACCAAAGAGTTGTAATATGCAATCAATAATTCAAACTTCAACTGTCGTATAATTTTTACAAAGTAGGCCATGTTATCGCACAATCTATACTTGCACAAAGCCTAAAGGCAAGTAGGTCTAGATTGACGTAACACGGAGGTAACCCTATCACTGTCACCCCAATAGGGTACCTCTTTCTCTTTAGGTGGAGGAAAACCTCACTCCAAGGGAGACGTCCCAGGACCTAGCTGGTTGATGAAGGGCAAAAGATACGGTGAAAACCCACCCCTCTCTCTAGGTCACTCAGCAAAAGAAGTCTCTTTGGTGAAGTTTAAAAGGACAAGGGTAAAGGAGAATGGGTTTGTACCTGCCCTTTGCCAATGAAACATCAAACGTTAGTAGCAATAGTTATAATCAATGACTTCTTAAACAAATTATGTGCTGCTTGAACAAATTACTATACAATGAAAACCAGATTACAGTAGTAGCAATGTATCTTGAAAGGTGCAAGTTATAATGACAGGGAAGAGTCACAATAGCCTTGCAAACTGGATAATGGTTTGTCACTCACACTTTTCAAGATAAATACAAGTCAATGAATGACTTAAATGGCTGTCCAAACATTTATAACAGCATTAATTAACGATAATGACAGCAATGGAAACCACTTCAGAAAAGCACTATAATAAAGCAATAAGATACTACTTCAATACCCAATGATTATGGTTTGCTTAGTACAAGTGCCCAATGGTTTTATGGATGAATTAGGGCTGTTAAGGGCTGCAACAATGGCTGTAACGGAAACTATAACAGTGGTAACACCTTCAGAATTTGCACTCTAAAAAGGCAATCAAACATACACTTTTAACACTTATTGATAGTACCTTGCCTTATACAAATTATGGGATGTCTTAGATGGTTAGTAGGCTAATATAAGCTGCAAAATGATAGTTGTAGCAGTGATTATGACAGCAGCAAATTAGCTGTTAGTATTTCTAGACTAGGTTAGCAAATTAGTAGAGTATAAGATGGAAGAGTTTGAGTATGAAGTGAAGGAGTTTGAGTTGAGTCTTGTCAAGAAGTAAGAGAGAAGGACTAGTGCCTTCAAGGGTAATGGAGTCAAGGTGGACGGCTTCTTCTAAGGCTACAAATCAATGATGATGATGCACAAAAGTCTAAGAGGGAGAAAACATAGGAGAAGTAGTAACTTAAGTCCTCCTAAGCTTTAACCTCAAGAGACAAGATGCTAAGGTGTAGGCAATTCTAGGCCCTAGCGCCTTGCTCTCCTTAGACCTTTTATGGAGTAAAAAATATGCAACAACAACTAAGTCCAAACCCTTAGAGTGCTAGCAATTTAGGGCTCTAGGGTTTCACTAGTTACTAGATCAATCCAATGAAAAGCTTGGCAAATAAAAAGTAAGAAAGTAGCAATTTAAGTTTCTTACTTCAAGCATTAAATACACCATGCAATTTCATAATCTTGTATGAGCAAATAAAGCCATACAATAAACCATTAAATAGATGACAAAATGCAGATTTCACTTACCTGCACCAAGAATAATCATGAGAATACCATGCAAGATCACCATAAAACTTCCAAAATTTATCCAAGTTGCAAAAATCAGCCTTAAACAAGAGTGGGGCCTCACAATTTCAGCCAATGACCTCAAGAGGGCGCAAATTTCAGACCTCTTGTCTCCAAGGACAAGTTGTGGTGTGAAAATGAAAGTAGTTTATTTTTATTTATACAAAATTTTGACCTTTAATTAATTTTAGGTCAAAAATAAGGCCAACCTGACCAATTTACAATAAAATTCAATTTTGACATAATAAAAATTAATTTGCATCTAGAAACACCTCCAAGGGTGATGTCATGCCCCTCTAGGGTGATGTTGAGCCCCATAAGTGAAACGTTGAGCTGGAAAAGTGGGGCACTTGGCCTCTAGAGGCCCCAAATGATGCCCACACATGCCATCATGCTCATAAATGTCTCCAAAAATGAAACCCTAGCTCTAGGTGACGTCTAGGGCTATGATGGTGATATCAAGGACCCTCAAGGGCTAACGTCCATGTAGGAAGAGCAAGGTCCCCTGGGTCTAGGTCTGTCAGGGTGCCTCCAAAGGCAACGTCCTCCTTTCTCTCAGTGCAAGTCTTCAATTTCTTCTTACCCCTAGCTGGGGTTTCAGCATCCATCTGTGGGATTTAAGCCCCATGAAGGTCTGAGCTAATCATTCCCTCATGTGTACATGTCCACCAGGCAAGGTCCTGGAGCAACAAGTACGCCCTCCATGGGTTCATAAGTCACAGGGATCATAGCATGTAAATCACATCCAATAATTAAATTACCCAAACATGTGCATCAAACCCCCCTTAACCCTAGACAAATGCTCAAAGACGTTATGCAATTTGACAAGTTAGGTTTAGAGAAGGTCTCAAGGTGTCTTATTGGGCTAACCTCTCTTAAGTTTGGGGTGTTTCCCAGGAGGGATCTAGTCCAAGTCATGTAAGTGTATGAGGTGGCATGGGATAAGTATTTGGGCATGGGGTGCATGTAATAACAGGGAAATGTAAAGTCTTACCTGTGGGTGCCTTTGTAAAGGGTGAGTTGCACCTTGTCATAAATGCAATTGTTTCCTAGCCCATTCATTGTCTTTTACTCTTAACTTTATTTCTTTTGATCTTTTGCTCTTGTGCATCAAGGGAATAGTTGAGGGACACTGTCCTAGCTTGATGACCATAGGTGACAGTGTTATCCACAAACATTTCACGAAAATGAGAAGGTTGGCTCGTGATGAGACCCCCTTTCTCTTGGCTATGCCACCAAGAGACACTACCCTGGTTTGGTGACTAGATAGGTGATAGTGTCATACCACTACATGCCCATGGTCATAATAGGTCGGCTCATGATGAGACCTCCTATCCATCAGCTAGTACCTTGAGAGTTTATGTATCTTATGGGTCCCCTTTTCTTACTGAGAAGCTTTTCACTGCTTTCTCGRGRATCCCTGGGCAAAGCATCTCAAAGGTTTCAACATTGGATTTTAACTCTTGCCAGCTACTTTTACCCTCTGGGCCTTTAGCCCCTTCTTCCCATKAGGTAAGGTACAACCCTTCCTAGTGTAGCCAATCCCAATGCCCAAATAGGATAGGGGAGATGAGAGGAATGAARATGGAAAGTGGTAAGTATGGAGGGAACAGACAATGATTTTTCACAGATCCACCCAGTGGCAACCCATCCTAAAGGGAAATCACCAAGCAAACGGCAAAGAGCACCATGTCAGCCTTTCAGGTATGAATGAGGCAAAGAGCATAATTTCCAAGCAAACGTCATGAAATGAAGAAGGATTCAATACAACATATTCAAGTGCTTAAAAAATTGGAGTGATAGATACCATGATACCTAGACTCATCACTGTTGATGATTACAGCTGCGTGAGACATCTTCCAGGACACAGACTGAGTGAGTCGACCTGTGAGGAAGCCCATGAGTTGGGTGTGCCCATGAGATGGGTGTGTTGTTCCTCTCTGAGACGGAGAAGGAACGTTGTGTGCCCCTGTGTGGGGTGAGGAAGACCATGAGTTGGGTGTGCCCATGAGATGGGTGTGTGGTTCCTCTCTGAGACGGAGATCGAACGTTGTGTGCCCCTGTGTGGGGTGTGGAAGCCCATGAGTTGGGTGTGTCATTCTCTCTGAGACAGAGATGAAATGATGTACTAGTCTCCTCTGTACAGAGAGTTGAGATGATGTGATACTCCAAATGATTCCCCTGTGAGACGTAGTGAGAAAGAGATCTGTTGAGTAGGACGTGTCTGTGGCTGAGCACGGGTGAACGTGATCCTAGTGGCTGAGCACTAGTGAGTGTGTATTCTGATGATTCTCCTGTGAGATGCAGTGAGATAGAGACATGGACGCATCTGTGGCTGAGCACAGATGGACATGCCCCTAGTGGCTGAGCACTAGTGGGTATATGAGATCCCTTGCTATATTGTCCAAGAGTCAGACTTACCTGTAACCCTATTTGTGATGTAAAGGGTACAGGTCGACCCCACCATAAAGTGAAAGATAATTAATGTAATAGATAATTAATATGATAATTATTAATTATATTATGAGTTATTCAGGTCGGCCCTGTTCTGCCATTAGACACTACTTTTGATATGTCCAGTTTAATATAAATAAAGGTACTTTCCCCATTGAGGAAACATAACACAAGTGTGAATTTGAAAATTTCAACAAGTACTTCTTCTTGGGCTAAAATGCGCACCTCTCTTGGGCGCTAGCTTTCTAGGTTTTGTGTGTTAGGTTTATGGTGTGGGAGGTCTTTCTCTTGAAGAATATAGCAAAAGATTGCCTGGGTTTTCTTCCCTTGTTGAGAAGGGTTTCCCAAAATACTTCTTGTGTACTTGTGCATCATATTTCTTCTTGTGATCTTGATTGTTGCAACAAATTGTTAATGGTGAAACTGCAATTGTCTATGGTTCAAGTAAAATGCTAAAGTTGGAATGAACTACATGCTTGAGCCTAGCTTAGTGAAAAATTAACAATTACCTCATGGAGCAAGACTCACTGCTACATCAGGACCAGGCTGGTGGTAAATGGACTACACTGAAGAAAAGAGGGGCCCTCCGGGGCCTTGCTCAAGTCGTTCAGCTCTCGGTACTCCATGTCTAGGACCTGTGGGCCTCGAGACGTGATCTCTTTAGTTATCCCTAGGCTAGGGGATAAAATACCATAATAAAGACATAATTCTAAGTTCTCGAATTTAGACTCTAAACTGAAAAAGACAAATAATTATACTATTTGCTAAGCTTTCTTAAGCCTATTTCCACAAGCAATTTATAATTTCTTCTCATGTGGTCTAGTGGCAACGAGAATTGTTCTGGGAGTGTGGGGAATCGTTCCAGTAGCACGCTCCCCTTTGAAGCAAGTTTCGAGAGCAAAAGCATGAGGGTGGAAGGGGGAAGCTAGGCTAGGAACATCATAGAGAGGGGGCAAGGCTCCACCATATCTAGGGATTGATATCAGTCAACAGGTGTTTCCAAGTAAGGTCTTGGAAGGCATGCAAAGGAGAGAAAGGAGCAAGGATGATTTTAAGGATGGAAATTTATTTTAAAATGTAGAAACATTGGCGGATCGTACTAATCCTTCATATACCAACTATAAAATGTTGGCAATATTGTTGTAAAAATATTCAAATTTTTAATGGTTTTATATAGTTTGTATAAAAGTTTGGCAATTTTTAAGGTAAAATAATTTTATCCTATAAAATTTGGGCGAATAATTTTTAGAACAACGAATCTTTTTGGGGGAAAAACCATGGAAAATTATCCCATGAGCAAAATTTAGCCCCTAAAATCATCCCTGGAAAGGAGCTCCCTTCTCCTAATAGTTAAGAATAAGTGTTTAATTCATGCAAGAAGGCAATAGTAATCCTTATGAATGATTTTGGCTATCTTGGGGTGGAGGGCCAAGTCTTGCTTAAGTTTTCTATGCAAAGCTTTACAATCATTGTCATACCATTTATTCATAAGACAAGCCTAAAGGCAGTGGAATCTCGATAAGTGGAACTACAGAACGCACTCCCCCCAATGATTTTTTCCCAATCGCGTTAAAAAAAGTAAATAAAAAATTTAGTTTTAACTTTTGAGTCCTGACTCTAGATATTGATGACCTCATAGAGTATTTGACTCGTCACTCTTTACTATTTTTGAGTTTGAGTAATTTCAATTTACTATTCTAGACTTTCGTATCTATTATTTTGATTAGTACTATTTTAGTAATTAAATTCTAGAAAGATGAATGATGAATTTAAATCAATGTATACAGTATTTTACTATATCTGTTTCATTTATGATTTATGAATCAATGTATTTCATTACTGAATCAAAATCAGTATCATGGAAATTCCAAAATATTAGAGTCAGGATCATGGAAGGTGCCCTCATTAGTGTCGACGAAAAATTTCATGGAAGCCAAAGGGAAGTAGCACACAAAGACACAAATATCAAGGTTACACATTGCCTACTTGATCCAGAGTCACAAAAACCTAGATCAATTATCTAGGGAAACCAATGAAATTGTGGATCAAAGCGATCACAAATGAGGCAAGCCACACCACAAGATCCTCAATTCCACCGCGTTGTAGAGTGTTTTTTCTGAAAACTTAAATCCAAAAATAATTGGATATTGGGGGAGGGCCCTTTCAAGAGTCTCATGTGTCTCTATTAAAAATATCAAGTCCCAATCAATAACTATATCCCAAAGAGCCCAAGTGGTTAGCTCAACTAGTTGTCACCAATGTTGTTGGGCATTTGGCCAATTCTATTCCAGCATGTGACCAATTTGAATCCCCCTGAGTGAAGTGCACTAGAATGCGCTGATGGGTTTACTAGGGATACCATCCATGAATGTGGGAAAGCATCCCTCGGGTTTCCCCACAAGATTTTCCTTGGAAAAAAACTACACCCCAAAGAGTGCTCGAAAAAGACCACACCATCCCATTACAATTTACAAGTCCAACATGCAATAGACACACCCCATGATGCATAGAGGACCCATGTATGTCATCACTAGGTGGGTCATGGGATGAACAAAACCAGAGGGGGGCTCTCCTTGATAATAGCCCAAACAATTTAGATGAAGACCTATTTGTTATATTTCCTTGTTGGTACTACTTATTCATGTGCCTTCTTTAATTCTTCCACCTAAAGATGGGTAAAGTCCTCATCAAGGTAGACAACCATAGACCTTGGTAGGGAGAAAGATGAGCTTTTGCAGGCGATCGTCTGCAAACTGAAACTGAATAATTATGATTGAGTCTAAGGTTATCCAAGCCTTGTCTAACGTGATGCACCTTCTCTTTCTAAATCCTTCCACTACTAATCACCTCAGAAAACAAATAATATATTTGGCCATAGTCTAAACGTTCTACATTTTGGCCCTTTCTGGTGATNCCTTCTCAATAAGTAATTGGGGGAAAGTGACTTACATTCATTGTGTCATGCCATTAGATCTTACCACCTTAATGGGTTTCCGTGTGATACCCATTAACTCAAATTCTTTTCCTTCCAATGAAAATTTCATGAAAAGTTCTTGAAAATTAAAATTCATTGTTCCCAATGATTGTAACCATTGGACCCCTAGTACGACATCAACACCACCCATGGGTATAAAAGTCATTGGACTATTCATTACATATTCCCCCATAGTAAGATTGATCTTATGGAATTTTCTTGAGCAATTTATAGTTCCTCCATTTGCAATCATTACTTGAAACTTTAGCATTGGATATACAAAGCAATTGAGAGCTTTGGCTAATTTACAATGAATGAAATTATTAGTATTACCAGAATCAATTAAAACTATTACCTTTTTCTTTTTGATATATCCTTCGATCTTGATGGTTTGAGGAGTGCTAATTCCAGCCAATGAATGACACAATATGGTGGGAGTCATCTCTTTAGAATAAAGCTCTTCTACATCTTCATCTTGAGATGGTTTTTGTTCTTGTTCTTGTTCTTCTTCCTCTTCACAATCTGTGTAGAATAATTTATTCTCACCACACTTATGTCCCTTACTGTACTTGTCACAATTAAAGAACAAAATTTCTTCTTTTCTTTCCTCCAATTGTTGAGGTGTCAACCTTGTAGGTTGAGGTGGTTTAGAATAAGGAACATTGTTCTCTCGACCGATGTTAGGGGTGGTCCTTCTAGTAGCCATAGCTAGATTTTTACTCTCAACATTTCTCGCCACTCTGAACGCATTCTCCAATGATTTGGGTTCCCAAAGGAGAACCTCATGTTGAATGTTATCCTTTAAAGTTCCTATGAATACATCAATCAGGTGCTCATATGGAATATTCATTACCTTTATATTCAATCTTTGGAAGTTCTCAATGTGCTCCACAACTGAACCCTTTTGCTTGAGATTTATCAATTGG
>JZKD02S1493494.1:0-10707 GCA_000966675.3 Picea glauca
AAGGGGAACAAAAGGATACTGCAACCACTATAGCCTCGACCCAAGCACCTTCTATCCACCAGAAGCAGGTCGACAAGGTTGCAGCAAAGCACAAAGATTCCTTCTGCACACAGTCATCTTATGTAGCCAGACTGTTTAAAAAGGTCCAACCCTTCCAGCCACAGGTTCATGACGACCTTCAACAAACCAAGCAGTGCGAAGGTTCCAACAAGGCAAGCAACTCACCAAGATTCAGATTCAACAATCGCTTTCCCCTCTCCCCCGGGAACTCAACGCAATGGAGACCATTTCTTCCTAAGGAGGGAGGATTGATCCAAGTGGATATCGGTGGCCACCCACCTTCTCCAACTATCCCAAAACATGTTTCTGACAGTTTTGGTAATTTACTATTTTTAGCAGTTTTTAACTTTCGGGGCCATTTTGAGGCCCTAAACGATGTTTTTTGAGAAAACGGGGAGTAACATGGATTGTAGATCGATGTTTCTCACCCAAAAGTTGTAGTTCTCGGATAGATGTTTCCAACAAACTATTGAGCGCCCCAAACGAAGATCGTATGCAAAAGTTACATCCCTGAGAAGTTGACGTATCAACTACCCCCATCGGGGCCAACAAACCTTTTGTCTTTTCATCTTCCGGGGTTAGGGTTTTGGATTTTACTTATGTTAAAAAGGCCCTTAGAGCCTCATTGTAAGAATCATCTTCTCACAGATGCGAGTAGCCGTCACATCTCTTCTCAGAGATAAGCTACCACCATTCTAGCGAGTCTTTCACTCTGTATTTTACAATCTCTGTACATTTATTTCATTAAGAGAAATCGTGTATTACTGTATATCTGTGACTCTTGTTTTATTTTTGCTATATCTCTGTTATATTGTTGTCTCTCTTGCAGTATCTCTAAATATTTATGTGTTATATCTCCACTCTCATTTCGTGCCAAAAATAATCTGGATCACAGGTCGTACAAATGATTGAAACTCCCTAGGCCTGGAGAAAGGTAACCCAGAAGCAACTCTGAGGGGCCAAGGGAGTGGAATAGTACTATAGCTACCAAATATATTTGCATCGTGCATACATATTAATAAAATTGAACTATTAGTACCAAATAGTAAAATTTAAAAACATAAACACAAATAATTTGAGAATTATATGATATTTAACTCTACAATGATACTTGTGGCGAAGGTGACTTTTCCATCCCATATGGACATTCCCTGACATCGCCTAGTCTCGGATCCTATAGAAACATGAGAACATTAAAAATTTGAGGATGCCATAAAATAAAGAAATGACTATGGTTAAATTATCAAATGTGCTACATACATGTATGTGGGGTGCACCCAATGAACATGATGAATCCGTTGTTGCATCATTGGTGGGCCTAGGAACTGATGTGTCCATCAGCATAGAGGGTCTACTGCTCGGACGTAACAACTGCAAAACAACATACATTAAAATATCAATATAAATACACAAAATATAAAATAAATATATAACGATGAAGAACATAGAGACGATTAATATACTAACCTATTCCATGAAGCTATTCTTTCCATTAGGCTCTATAGGTCCATAGCATGTATGTCCGCAACTCTAACATCTGTGAGTTTCACATGGAAAGATTCTATGTCCATGTGCCCTCTCCTCACTGTACTCTCATGTGCATGATGAAGCTCCAACCCCTTTATCGATGTCACTGACAGACACCTCCTGCTGAGATAGTGCAACAAAGCTACTGTGTTGCACTAGGCTACAAGTCAATGATGAAATGGCTAGTTGTACCTATTTCAAACTCTTTGCAACATGGGGATTTTGGGTAGGGGGGTTGGGCCTTTGCCTGGGGGGACGAAGACCTAACACGCGGTCGCTCCTGACATGCTCTCGGTCCTGTGCGAACCCTCGACCCACCCCCTGAAATTCACCAATGTCAAAGTAGTTGACATGCTTACCCAAAATAAATCTAGTCCATAATTTCTCATAAAATATAATGGCATCTCCCTGTTATTGCATGGAGGTTTATCAAAAACCAGATACCAGTTATCCATTCAGTTTTGATTAATCTAGGGATGGATGCACCCGTCAATGGAGATGTGTTTCTTGGTCAATGGTAGTTCTTGTCCATTTCTAGGATCCCTTAAAATAGACAATATTTGTTTTTTTTGAAATGCCTAGCTCTTTGACTTTGTTTCTATCCAAACCAATGCTATATTACTCATACATTATTTCCCTATAATCAGAAATAGAGGTCAATTTCCCTTAGGAACTTGCAATGGACTTCATAATAATGTACAAAGAAGTGGCCAAGGAGAGTCTGATAGACTCTCTAGTGTCCCTTAATTGTTCCTCAAGGGTTCTTAATATAACCAACCGCTCATCAATTAGAGTGTTTACAATGGGTGGTTGTGGTGGGTTGAGGTTTTGATCTTCTTGGTTTTCTTCTGAGTTTTTGAGTTCCATTATATTATATACACTGCAATTTAAAATCCATGACATGTAAATTAGGTTGGTTTTTTAATTAAAATACAAAATAACAAATTTTGAAAAATAGTAAATTGGAAATGACTAAATTGGGTTAAAAATAAGATAAAACAAACATACCTGGACACACACCATTTGTGATTTGTGCATAGTGAGCACAAATCGGGCTCACCACCCTTTAAAAAAATTTAAGAGAAGGAATGTACTCCTTTTCGTAGAGGTTCCTACCACTAAACCTATGTGAAAAGCCCCATGGAAGTTCAACCACTTCCAAACCCATAGGTTTAGAAACGCATGAAACCATTCAAACCCATTTGGACCCATCAATAAGTCCTTTCTCCCACAAACAAAGAAGTCTGACACAAAGTTATTTAAACCACTTTTATTTTGTTGTGTTAAAAGGATGTATATTTTCATCATACATTTCCAGAAATGTTAAAATGCTTTGTATGTATTCAATTACTCTGATATTTTAGCCACTAAATTTTGTTATTAAAATAATTAAAAAATAAATAAATTATTATAATTTTTTTAAAAGCAAATCATATAAATTTGAATATTTTGCAAAACAAAAATATTTTAAAAGTAACCTAAATTTTATTTGATTTTTTAAACAATCGAAACTGGTTAAAATAAGTGAAAAAGTGTACGAATAGAAGATGAATAAATTTTGCTTCAATTATAAATTACTAGTGCCAATTATACCATTAAATGGTCTTCAAATTACACATACTTTTTAAGATGTTAAGCAAATCAGTTCCTATTTTACTATTCCATTAAATAATCCAAATAATTTTACATCTTCAAAACTAAAGTTGCATTCTATCATTTCAACGTCCAACAGTTTATAGGCGCATCTTTACCTAAGAAACACTGGTTGTTAGATCAACGGTCATTTTCTCAACTTACATCAACGGTCATTTTCTCAACTTACATCAACATTGACAGTTTATCGGCGTATCTCCACTCTTATGGTAAATGAACCATGAACCAAGACGCTATATCGCTGATTCGAACAGGATGGCCGCAATTGAGGTCGCTAAAGTAGCAATCCATTCGAAAAAGCAAGCGGCCGATTCTCTCACGCTCAGAAAGTCGATGCGCACATTGCGTGGAACCTGTATCGCGAGAAAAGTTTTTTCAGTGTTCGCCGGTGCCAACCACATGCCAATTACGACGTGCCCACTAGCTACACCGATCGCAAGATGCCATTAACGGGAATAATCAAACAGTTCTTTCCTTCTGTAGATTTGTTTTTATAAACAGAAACAGCGGATGTTTGGTCAGACAGGCCACCTGGGGTCCATGAATCTCAAGCAGGGTCCATACAGGATTGCGCCGAGATCCTAGAATAGTAAACACTCTGGTTTCAGTAAAGGACTACCAAAAGTACTGCCTCGTGAATAACATGACTTGCAGTTATGCATTCTGATTCAGTTGGGGGATCTCACATCTATTCCACAGCCCAAGCCAATCCATGTACACATGAGCTTGCCTTGTTAATAGCATGTATTGTGAGTTGAGTTGAGGTATCAGGTTCGTTGAATTTCTGCTTCCTAACATTTTGCTTTTGGAGAACTGATACAACCACAAAATGCATTTGATAACGGTCAATAGAGGTGTCTTAATCACAGCACTGTAAAATAAAAATGAAAACGTTACGCACATGGAAATGCAAAAATGGAAGGCCACTAAGGATGATTAAAAGTATTAATTTGTAATTAGTTTTATATTTAAGTAGTCTAAACCTTCTATTTTTTTGGAGTTTTTGATGATGAATGGTTGGATCTTAAGATTTGAGTGGTTAAGTTTGTATCATCTGAGTGTCCCAAAGATTTTTCAACAGGCTGAATTCATTTATGCATTCAGAAAAACAATTTAAACAACAAAAAATAGAGATTTTGTTCAAATTTACATCAGAAAATTCCAATTCCCACTAAAAAACACCAAAAAAAATAATTATTTAGTTCAGTGTAACTATGAGATAGTTTTCATACATTTATATTAAGTTGTAATTAATTTTATATTTATTATTTAATTCAGTGTAATTATGAGATAGTTTTCATAAGCTTGTGTTGGAAAGCTAAATTAATTGCATTGTGTTTATGTTTAATAGAGGATAATGTTATGTGCATAATCATAATTTAGGGAATACTTTTATAATAAATTAAATGTAGAGAAAGGCTTTCTTTATATAATGAAAGTTTAGAGAGATGACATAAGTTTAATATTAAGTGCTTTTGCATACATTTGTATTAAGTTGTAATTAATTTTATATTTATTATTTAATTCAGTGTAATTATGAGATAGTTTTCATAAGCTTGTGTGTTGGAAAGCTAAATTAATTGCATTGTGTTTATGTTTAGTAGAGGATAATGTTATGTGCATAAGCATAATTTAGAGAATACTTTTATAATAAATTAAATGTATAGAAAGGATTTCTTTATATAATGAAAGTTTAGAGAGATGACATAAGTTTAATATTAAGTGTTTTGTGTAATTTTTTAAATGTAAATAATTTTTTTTTATGTTTTAAATATTATTATTTTTAATCAATATAACAAGTATCTTTATATTATTCATGGAGAGGTTTTCATTTATTTATTTAAATTAATTTTTAGGTGGTTTTACTATTATTTATTTATCTATTTAAATTAATAATAATAATAATATAATTTTAAGGTTACAATGAAGTCATCGAATTGGTGTATGAGACTCCTTGTTTTTGGGATAAGAGACCACTTCCAAGAAACAACTACTTGACTTTTAAAGTCTACATACCTGTGAGTTCATAGGAAGAAACACATGTTCTTAATCCTTTAATATCTCTTAGGAAGAAACACATGTTCTTAATCATTGAGTATGTAAGTGTTTCAAGTATTATTATTTATTTAATGTTATTTTAATTTATATAAGTTGAACTTTGTCTGGTGTTTAGGGATAAAAGTTCACATTTTTAGTCGAGCTTCATGGGTGTTATATTGGTTTTCTTTTTCTTTTCAAAGGAGAAGAGAAAATTGTGAGAAGTTGCTATTAGTGTGTGATTAGGGCTAAGAACCCTTCCATATATTCGTTGATGAAATGAGAGAGATGTTCTAGCTACGGTTGGAGGACAAATGCCCCATGTATTGTGCAAACCTATAACCTTATCTTGATATTTCTAATGGTTTTATAGATGAGGAAATAACATAAGTGGTTTGGGATGAATACCTAGAATATACTAGTAAGGTAACTAAAGTCTATTGTGATGTAGATATTGTTGAAGAAAAGGCCATGGGATGAATACCTAGAATATACTAATAAGGTATCCAAAGTCTATTGTGATGTAGATATTGTTGAAGAAAAAGTCAAAGAGGAAGAAATGACCCATGAGGTTGAGGAAGAAGAAATTGTGAAGAAAGAAGAGAACGTTAAAAACCTAAATCTCATAATAGAAAATAATTGCATTGTGTACATGAAGTTGGAGACAAGGAAAATGACAGTGTGGGTGTTAGTTAGGACATTGAACGAACATATTTTATGGAGAGAATCCATAACGTTGGCCATGGGTGGGAACCATGGAGTGGTAGGATTATTCTTAGCATGAGCAGAAAAGTAGATTTGGTGTGGGTGAAGGCACAATTTTAGGGCATGGCAGCTAGGTTCCACACAAGCTTACATGAATTTCAAGAAATGTTTGCACCAATTTTTGGGCTATTTCAACTATGGAGCGAGTTAGAGTGGAATATTTCATGGCCCACTGGAGCAGAATGAATGAAAGGATCGAGACAAAAGATGTAATGGACATGAACTAAGAAGAGTGCACACATAACTATCTTGAAGGATAAAAGAAAAGATAAAGAACCATTTTTCTTTTTATGCTTTATACCTAATTTTGTTAGATTTAGTTTACTTCTTAGTTGTAATTTTTTGGTATAAGTAGCTTCTATTTTGATATAATTTTATTGTTAAGTGCATATTACTTTATAAATTATAAAGTACTATAAGACTCAAATTATATGTCAGTTAACATATAAAATAATTTTTGAGTTAGAGAATGTTTTAAAGTACAAATTTTGTATCTTTTTTTTGAGTTAGAAAATGTTTTAAAGTACAAATTTTGTATCTTTACCTTATAAAGTGAATTCTAAATTATAAGATATAAATTGTATGTCACTTAAATGATAAAGTGACTTAATGTACAAAAATGTATACCACTTCCATTATTTAATGTATCCTACTAATTTTATTTTAAAGTTTGGAGGGATATTCTTTTTATAAATAGGAGGGCATGTTCTAGAAATTAGTTTTCTGAAATAAAATGGAAACTATAGCAATATAAAAATAGACTTGTCCACAAAAAAATTCTATTTTTATTTATCAAAGATACACATATATATACACATACAGAGTCATAGTATTACTAAAATACTCCATCTTCTACACTAACTAACTACCCCTTTTTACTCTTAAAATTACAATGGAAATACTCTTGATAACACATTTATCTGTATTGGAGCATTTCTCCAACACCCCCTCTAAATGCTACAATATTAAATTAATGGACAACATAAACATAAATTGACATCTTATTTTTTCAACCTCTTCTCCTTTCACCATTTTGAAATCTACAAGCACCAAACTCCATCAAGTTGTCTCATCCCCCTTTAAAGGTTCAATTCCTAAGTCTCCACTCTTTGAATTTTGAATTCCCAAATTCAACCTTTCCAAATTCCCAAATTGTTGAAAAACAATCCATAGTGAAATAAACCTCTCCTTCTATCCTTAAAGATACATCATCTTCAAAATAAGAAATCATTTCTTATTTGATTAATCATCATATTCATCATTTGTTTCATAAAGATGGGATTCTTCTAACAAGCTTACAATGATTCAAAATTTTCCACTATTTAAAAAATTGTAATGAAATAAAACTAATATAACTCATTTTCCTAATCTAGAAACAAATATTCTTCCATTAATTGTGCACTTTCTCCACATATAAACTACACTAATAAAAAATTCCTATACTACTTCGATTTTGGAATAGCTAAGTCAAACTAAGAAAATGTTCTTATGCTAATTTTTTTATGGAAGGTGTTGTTGAAGTCATCAATCATAGGATTTCTTTATGCTATCTAACCTCTTCTCCCAATAATTATAGATTGGGGCTTTTAGGAAACTACTATTCTCTACTTAGAAAGTTCATATGTATAGGGCCTTCACACCTTGTCATGAGATTCTATTAGCAAGCAGATGATGAACTCATTAACACAAAGAACTATCTACAACAAAATTTTGCAATAGAAAAAGTTATAACACTCTAGATAGTCTACTCACAACTTATATACAATGATGGAGATATTTAAATTATTCTCTACTCCTACCAAGATATATGCATAAGATTTCATCTTGTGCTCTCTAGTCTAAAATAACTTTTCTACCACGATGAAAAATGAAATAATACAAAAATAGAAATGTGAACATAAAATTTCTATTTTTCTTTTTCGATATACACATATTTATACACAAACTTAATATTAAAATCCTACTAAAAGGCTCCATCTTCTACAATGTCTAACTACCTTATCTTTACTCTTAAACTTACATTCAAGATACTCTTGACAACACATCCATAGGAAACATCCCTTTTCCAATAATTATTACATTTATTTGTATGGGAACACCTTGCACTCTTCTTATTTAAAGAGATGCCTCTCTATTTGCATTACTAAAAAAATATCTTGAATTTTAATGAATGTTAACCATCATCATAAATGAAGAAAAATAAATTAATAATAATAATTAAAATATTTTTATTATAATTTTTTATTTTTTCTCAAACTTAAAAGTTAAAAGAGATGGATACTTAACACCCAAAAAAAAATATTAAGAAAATTTCAATTCAGCAAATGTCAAATACAGATAATTTAGGCTTGACAAAAAGAAAAATTAAAACCATATATGGATATGGCTTTTATGTATTTAACCTGATAAATAAATCTTTTATTTATTCCAATTCTTGGTCGAAGATTATTGAACGGTCGAAGTTTGATCTTGACCGGAATCTTATTGTAGGTTGAGTCATCTGAGTGCCCGCCGCAAAGCCAACGATGGACTTTTTCTGCCGGCATTCCGATAACCCAAATCCACAACGATGGACTTTTCTGCCGGCCCTCCAGGGTCTGATAACCCAAACCCTGCTGCCCCCGAGTCCCGATAACCCAATAGAGTTAACAATGGCCGGGGTTGGACAGATATCCATACTGAAAACGCAATGATATTTTAAATAATTTGCGCCGTCCTCATGAAGTCGCGCATCTGTTTTCTCACATAGGTTTCTTCCTCTTCACAATTAATATATAGCTGTTTTAATTTCAGCCAATCTTTCAACAATGCATGGAATCGGTCCTTTTTTTTGTTTTTTTTCATTTATCTCTTTGAACTTTCTGATTACAGACCTACTTGGTTTCTTTTAGAAAATAACTCAATCTGAAATCTGAAAATTTCGACTCACATAATTTTAAAAAGTGATCATAGAAAAGCGATGATTTTCTACACGATTCGCTTATTCCCAACAAATGAATTTCGTTACCGATGCGACCAGTGAAAAGAAGGCTCTGCGGGAATATTTACAATGTTTTTTTCCTTTTTCTCATAATATTCGATATCAATCATGTATTTCTAGGGAAACTTTACATGAATTTATCACATTTTGGAAAAAGATGGGGCATAAATAAAACATTTCAATGTTTATTTTAATTAAAATATTTTCATGTTATATATAAAGTAAGTGGAAAGTAAAAATATTCTTGTGGTTAAAACATTTTGATTGTATGTAACTTAATATGAGGGTGTGTGTAATTTTCTTTGTGTTAAACATGGAGATGGCACATAGCATTTAAAAAATATTAATAAAAAAGAAATATTTAATTATTGGTCAAAAATTTAATGAGAGAGACATATAAAGTAATTAAGGAAAACCATGCCACCTAAAATGACTCTTTAAATAACTTTGAGTCCTACTCCACTAGCTTGCTTCCTTACATTTAAGTTAGCCTATTATTGGGTCATGTACTTTATATGAACTTTGTATGAGTTAGATGTATAATTCCTTGAGTGCTTAACATGCAGTTGACAAGTGATATTTAAAAAAATAATAAAAACAAAAAAATTTCAATATAAACCATAAATAAAATATTTCAATTTCCAATTTAAGCAAAATAATTCAATATCAACTATATACATATACATATATATAGATTTGAAAAAAATGTATAGATATAAAGCAATTGAAAAAAATTCTTGTGGTTAAAAAAATTCAATGGTATATTGTTGAATATAAGTGAGATGTGAAATTCCTTAAAAAACAATTTTCAATTAAAAAAATATTTTCACTTATAAAAACATTTTTATCTAGAGGAAATTAATCCCTGTAATAATAGATCTAGAATTAAAATAAATCTTTATCAATATAATTAATGTAAAAAAGGGGGTAAAATTAATGTTTAAAAAGTTAAAAAAAAAAATATCATATCTTAAAGTGCATAAAGTTAAAAGATTTATGCATGTATAAATAGTAAGTTAGAAGACTACCAATATGTCTAATAAAAAAATATTCTTAGATATTATATAAATAAGTTATTTGAAGTTTATCATTCAATTAATTTTAATTTTATATGTATTTTGGTTATTACCTCATTTACATTACACTATTAATTGAATGATTTGTATTGTAATATAACAATTTGAATGAGTTTAATGGTAAGATCATATGTTTCTTCTTAAAAAATTACATGTTCAAATCTAAATAAAATTCCATTTTACATTATATTAATTTAATCATCTTTACTAAATTCCTTCTTTAAATACATTCATAAAAATTTAAAACATATTAAATATTTTAAATAAAAAATAGAATATTTTTATAATACAAAATAATCTCATTCAATTTCCATATTCATATCCTTCTTTAAATACATTCATAACAAAATTTAAACATATTAAATATTTTAAATAAAAAATAAAAATATATTTTTAATACAAAATAATCTCATTCAATTTCCATATTCATGTTCGTTCTTTAAATACATTCATAAATAAATTAAAACATATTAAATATTTTAAATAAAACATTAGAATATATTTTTAATACAAAGTAACCTCATTCAATTTCCATATTCATATTAATTCCCGATAGAACGTGGCACAGGTCAAATGAGATCCCTCTTATTTTTATAATATATATTATTA
>JZKD02S1493505.1:0-18638 GCA_000966675.3 Picea glauca
AGTATCTTTGAAGTTTAAGAGTTTAATTATGAAGTATTACAATATGTTATATCTTTTATCCATCATGGTTAACATTTAATCCATAGATTGTATTACTTGGATTAAATTTCAAAATGGTGGTTTCACTCAAGGAACCTAAGACATAGCACGCATGTTCATAGTATATTAAATATTACCCCTAATTTTATTAGATATTAAAGAACATCTCCTAGAATCCTTTTGTTGAATCCCTTCCCAATAAACCTTTCCAAGTAATTTTTTTTCTCTAGATATCATAGGTATATATTTTTTAATGATAACTTTAATACCCATTTTTATTTCTACCCCTGATATGGTGATGTGACATAGCTCTTTTTATATTTGGATGAGGATTATCCAAACTAATGGGATACCCATTTTTCCTTTTTTTCTTCCTTATTTTAATTCAACTATCACGACTTCTTTCAATGGTAAGTGAAAATTATCCTAAGGACTCTCAAGGTGACAATCCTCTTACTATTATATGTGATAACAAATTCTTGTATTATCTATCATTAAGGGTGACCTCTATAAATATTACAAGGGCGTGTACCACCACTTTGTTGATATCCTCCATTGTATTTAACCATAGTAACACCTAATACATGTATGCACATTGAATCTAACATGTTTAAAGGAATTTTTTTGTGTGTGTCCAAGTAAACCTTGGAAGACCTAGGTTTGAAAGTAAAATTAATGTTGAAGTATTAAATTATTGGATTTGTTAAGAAACAAAACAATCACAACACAAGATAAGAATTGTCGTAAAATGTTTCGCGCCATATTCAACACATGGATTCATCCAATGATATCAATATATACAACACATTTGTTTCACCACCTCTAGATCTAGATTTCATTAAAAAAACATCAATGGATAAGGATGACACCCCATTAGTAGAAAAGGATGAGAAATCACAAGAAGGTGATTATGAATTTGTGATTGTATAGGCACTCACATTCTAACATTCCCCCTCTCAATCAAAAGTCTAAATACTTATACTATTAAGGAAAAAATAACTAGTGCATAAATATGTATCATTTCAATCTTCATTTTGAAACTTCTAAACTGACTTTGATGAATATATGCCTAAAACAATAAAAATATGGATGTTGAATGGTTCATTTGAAATCAAGTTTGAAATACAATGGAATTTTTGGAAGTGAACAATTGTCATGTGTGAACATTCTCATGCTAATTTGTGAACAAATAGGGTCTCCATTATACTATTAGTGAACAAATAGGATCACCAAATAACTCTTTGAATTTAGACACAGTTAGGTGTTGAAAACAATCCCATTGAATAGTTGAAGAGCAATGAGAATATTCTAGATTCCATGATATATCTTCCCAAATATGTTTATTTGAAGAGATCAATTAAAGTTGATTGAATTGTAGATATATTGTTGAGGAGTCTATTTGTCATTTTAGCATTCCAAAATTCTAATTGAATTTAGATTGATAGGACTTCAAAACTGGAATCCTAACTAACATCATTGACATTACCTCCCATCAGGTGCAAGGTGAGGAGATTGTTGAAGTGATCCAAGCTCGATCTTTTGGATTCTTCTATTCTTCAATGGTTCATCACTCTATCTAGTAACCAATAGAAATTTTGAATTTATTAATGTCATGGTTTTGGTTGACCACTAACCATTTGGATTTCATCAATGTAATATCCCCCTTCTGTTCAAGAGAGTACCATATTTGACTCAAGTTTCAATTTAAAAGACATATAGAATTGGGCCTCAATCATGCCCAAAATATTCATCTAGAATAGTTGTTTGAAAGGATTTTTCTTTTTTGATTTTTCTATGTGAATGTATCTTTATCTGTGTCTGAACTAGATGGTAATAATTATGAAAATTCTTGACTTTTTGATTCCATCACCAAGAAATTATCCAAACATAATGAATTATTGGATTTTTAGACTTCCTATGCTTTCAACATTTTTGTGAGAGATGATTTTTATTCTCATAATGAATACAAGAATGGAGATCAAAACATTGATTCTCCATGTGACCAATTCTATGAAAACATTGGTACTTATTAGGAATTTTCTCAATGTTTCTATCATTAACATTATTAACTTATTCATTAACTGTTGGAGTCTTCAATTTTTCATCAAGAAATCCTGCACTCATAAATTGAATTGATTTGGAGTAATATAGAATATGAAAACTATTTTATTTGTCATATCTCAATCCATGTTGATTATTTTTTAATTGAATTATTCGCAAGGTTTGACAATCATCTCGGGAAGAACATTTTTTACTTCTTTATGTTCTTCATAAATGTTTTATTTTGTGACTTGAAATTCACATTTACTACTTCTTCTATCAATCTATGCTTCTTTTTGTTACTCATATTCAACAAGAATTTTCTTCAATTCACTATGATTCCATCATCAACCATATCTTTTGTTTCCTTTGTATCAGCCATTAGATTTTTTGTATCACAAGAAACATCAACATTTTGCATTAGATCATCTGTGTCACAAGTTGCATTAATATTTTGAATGGGGTCATTTGTTGCACATGTTGCATCAACCATGTTCTCAATTTGTTTCTCTTTTTCTTTAATTTAGTTGAATTTCTTCAATCAATCTATCCTTGAGATCAATTTGCTTGTGAATATTACTAACCCAATTATCTAATTCATTTAAGGACTCTTGTAATTCCTTGATTTCTTGGTTAGCATTTTGAAAATGATTTCCTCCTTTACCAATTTTAGATTTTTCACTTCTGATGTTTGCTTATACTTGTAAGGAAATGAAACACTTCAACAATAAACCTAATAGAAGTGAGGAATAAATATTTAAGATATATAAATAAATGACAAAGAAAACACACTGTACACAAATATTTTACCCTGGAAACCCAAACAAGAAAACCAACATTCCTTCGGCGTTTTTCTCTCTTATTGTATTATTCATTCAAAATAAAAGGTTACATGCCTAAACTTGGTGTACACCTAAGACACAATCGACATCATACCTTATTACTTTAAACTAGAACAACCCTATAGCCAATTCGCCTTACATATGTATGATCATCAACCTCTAAAATGATTTCTCTAAAGATTAACTTTTACAACATTATAACACACCTTATTTAAAGGCTCTACAGTAGGAAAAAACCTAAAGAAAGGTGGCCAAAAATGATTACAAATCCACACAAATAATTGGCTACATATCCCACGAATCTCAGGATTCTATTACAGTAGACTAGAAATTTAGATTACTAGTCGACAACCAGTCGAACTTCATTCAGTCTTCAGTCGATTTCCATAGGATTGCCTATCAACCTATTATTGGTTGACCTCTTTGACTTGTTGTCGATTACTTCAACTTCAACTTTTTCCAGTCGATCCACCTCAACCTTCAACTTTCACTGCAAAGAATATAACAACCCAACATTCTCTCACTTGTTTTATTCTTTGATGAAACCCATAGTTTCCTGAACTTTTGTTCATAGACCTAGGGAAACAATGCTCATTGCCTCTTTGCACCAAGCAAACTTCACTACATTCACAGACTTGGTCAAATATTTTTCTATGTTTTCTAATGTGTTTACTTTCTCTAACAACACCTTGTTTATTTTCACCATATCTCTCACGAAGAGGTATTATACATTAATATGCTTAGTCTTGGAATGATAAGTCGGTTTCTTTGCCAAAAATAATGCGCTTTGACTATTACAATTTATCTTCATAGTTCACTGTTGAAACCCAATCCATGAACAAAAAATTTGCAACCATACTGCTTATTTTCTTCCATGAGTGGTTACCATGTATTCAACTTCTATTGTTGACAGGGATATGATCGCCTATCGCTTACTCATCTAGTTGATTTCTCCACCAAACATCTTGAACACATATCCACTGGTCGAACTTCGTCGATCCAGATCTCCTACCCAATCAACGTTGATAAATACATGTACATCTAATTCACTTTCACCTCCAGGTTTTCCTTGACAACATATAGCATAATATTTTTTGTTACACAAATACTTGAATACTCTCTTGACAACTGTCAAGTGCTCCTTTCTAGGTTTCAACATGTATCTAATCAAAAATCACATTGCATGGGAAATGTTTGGTCGAGTGCATACCATCACATACAATAAAAGACCAACAACACTTGCATAGGGTCTTTGGACACTACTCAACAATTAGTCTTTCTCTCACAGGAATTGGCAACTTTAGAGGTTTGCAATCCTGCATGTTGAAACATTTCAAGACCATTTCAATATATTTCTTCTAGTTCAACCATGGCTTCTTGGTTGATCAAGCTCTCTTGATATCCATTCCTAGAATGATGTTCACTACACCGAGATCCTTCATGTCAAAATTAGAGGATAACTGCTTCTTCACCTCCTTTATTGTGTTCATGTTGTTTCGAATAAACAACATGTCGTCAACATATAATGCTACATATATGAAACACCCACCTTCTTCTTTGGAATATATGTAGTGATCATATTTGCTTCTCACAAATCCTAAACTAAGGATGTATGTGTCAAAATTTTGATACCACATCCTTGGTGATTTATTTAGACCATAAAGGGATCTTTTCAACTTGCACACCAAATATTTCTTTCCTCATACTACAAATCCTTTAGGTTGTTTCATGTAGATTTATTCTTCTAGGTTCCCATGTAGGAATTTTGTCTTCACATCCATCTGTTCTATTTCTAGCTCAAATGCAACAACCAGAGACACCAATACTCTAATGGAAGTTAATTTTTCAAAAGGGGAAAAACTCTCACTGAATTCGACTTCTTCTACTTGGGAATATCCTTTCGATACCATTCAAGGTTTGAATTTCTCAACTTGACTTGTTGCATTCATCTTTTTCTTGAATACCCACTTGCTATTGACAATATTTATTCCACTAGGAAATTTGAATAAATCCCATGTATCATTCTTGTGCAAGGATTCCATTTCTTCGATCATGGCATCCTTCCAGAGTCTACCCTCTGTCGAGTTGACTGCCTCCCTGAACAACTTGGGTTCCTCGTTCATGGTAGTTAACATAAATGTGTAATGAAAGTTAGGAAGACTATACCTTTCAACTGGTTTTCTTACTCGTTTTGATCTCCTTACAACTGGGGTTGGTTATTCCATCTCTTCATCTGATTCAATTGACTCATCTGAATCATCTTCTTCGTTACTCAGTTCAAACCTCACCTTCTCTAGATTATTCTCTGTTTGAACTATCACTTCAGACTCATACTTCCTTCTGAATTCTTTGAAGACCACATCTCAAATGAACAATTTTTTCCTTGATGCAGGATCCAAAAGCTTATACCCTTTCATTCCTTCTTTATATCCAACGCAAATACATTTGACTACCTTCTTGTCCAACTTGCTCCTCTTTTCTTTGGGAATATGAACAAATGCATCACAATTGAATACTTTGAGATGTGAAAATGAAGGATTATTACCAGACCATACCTCATGTGGAGGCATGTTGAATAACACTAATGAAGGATACATATTCACTAGATATTTTGCAGTGTTGACTGCCTCTGCCTAGAATTTTTGTGCAAGCCCAACACCACTGAGCATGCTCCTTGTCTTGTCCATCAATATTCTGTTCATTCTCCCGGAAACTCCATTTTGTTGTGGGGTATATGGTGTGGTATTTTGGCAAGAAATTCCACACTTGTATAAATTCTCAACATACTTTCCACAAAATTCACCACCATTGTCAGTTCTCAGCACCATAATATTCTTATCTATCTAGTTATCTACAAGAGACTTAAACTCTTTGAATTTCTTGTAAGGCTATGATTTATTTCTTAGGAAATTATATCCATGTCTTCCTGGAAAAATAATATATGAAGGCGACATAGACATAATATAGGGATCCACCAAGTGAAGGAACTAAAACAGGGACAAACACATCACTATGAACAAATTCTAGAATCCCCTTTTCCCTTGTTGCTCTAGATGGGAACCTCACTCGAATTTATTTTCCATATATACTATGTTCACAAAATTCAACTTCTAAATTAAATTCAGGAAAGTATTTGACCATACCTTTTTTATGCATACATCAAATTCCTTTTTCTCCAATGTGTCCCATCCTTTCATGCCATAACATGGTCGGGTCGACTTGATGAAGACTTGTTGACTTTGTTTGAACCAAATCAACCCAAGTTGAATCAAGCCGATTCGAAGTTGAGTCGACTTTAGGAAAAATGATGTTGGTGCATTCAATCGAGTCGACATTACCTAACAACTTGTATAGGGTTCCAATACAAACTCCTTTCATTAAGACCATCACACCTCTAACCATATTGCATGTATCCTTTTGAAATAGAGTGTGCACTCCAACATCACTCATCTTACTAATAGATATCAGGTTTCTTGCCAAACCCAGAATATGTAGCACACTTGGAAAGGTTCTACTCCTCCCATCCTATAGTATTAGTCAAAATCTTCCCTATCCAATAATTTTTTTTTTCAAGTCGTCCCCCAAGAACACATGTCCTCCTTCATATAATTCATATTCACATAAACATTCTCTATGTGGTGTCATATGATAGGATTCTCCCGAGTCAATCAACCAAACATATTGATCCGACTTTGTACTCGTCGACACTAGGTACACATTGCCTCCCTTATCTGGAGTCGTATTTCTCTTAGTCGACTGCTTCTCATCGGATCCTGTAATGACTTCCATTTCCTTCGACTTGCAGTCCTTTTTGTAATTCATAGATTTAATGCATTTCCAACATCTTTTCGTCAATTGAACAAGGGATTTAGATCTACCCTTCGACTTAGACTTTCTACTAGAGAATTTACCTTTATCTCTGTCAAACGGTTGAACTCTCACCACTAATGCATCTTTGGTTGATCCTTCCATGTTATTCCTTCTCATTTATTTTGACATTATAGATAAAACCATGTTTTTTTAGCACTAATGTGGTTGAATTACTCCTTACAACCACGACTAAGATATCCCAAGAGTCTGGAGAAGAACATAATAGGCTAACACATTTATCCTCCTTAGTGACCTTGATATCTACAAAAGATAACTCGATTATTATGGTATTAAAAAAATTTAAATGCTCAGTCATCGAACTGTCCTCACTCATCCTCAAAAGATACAGTTTCTTTCTAAGGAAAAAATTATTTACTAGGGATTTTGACTGGTACAAGCTCCCTAAATTATCCCACAATTTCTTGGTCAAATATTAACCCAAGACATTTAGCAGTACCGAATCTGCAATACAAAGTCGAATCATACTCCTTTCCCTTCTCTGAGTTTCTCACATACTTCCCTTGACATACCTGTTGGAATGGTAGCTAGACAAACTTCTTCCCATTGTTCTGTATCTACAACGAGGTATTCAATTTTAAGCTTCCAAAGCTCAAAATTCTGGACATTAAATTTTTCGATCTTTATTCTCAAGCTACTTGCCATTCTTTAAGAATAACTTTAAATATTTTTTACTTATGACTCATACTGAACCTATGGTTGATCTCATATGAGGTTGTTAAACCAAGCTATAATACTACATGTAAGGAAATGGAACACTTCCATGCTAAACCTAACAAAAGAGAGGAAGAAAGATTTAATCTATATAAAGAAATGACAAAGAAAACACACCATACACAAATATTTTACCTTGGAAACCCAAATGGGAAAACCAACATTCCTTGAGCATCTTCAGAATAAACCAACAATCACTACAACCAACAAAACACTGGCTCCTATCCAACAATTTGTTTTTCTTTTCCAAGCCAAGATCAAAATGAATGAGGAATAATAAATGAGTAAAATAATGAATGGAGAGAGAGAACATACTGAAGAGTGAGAAACCCCAAAAAACTGAAATATGAGTTTATATATTTATTGGAATTAAATAACCACATGGCCTTCCCTCGAGAAGCTCATGTAACTGATATTCTCCATTAAAACCAAAATAGGTAAATAAAATATAAAATAAATACTCATCCCCTCAAGCCCCCTTTAGTGTGGAATCATACCCCCCTATAACTCTTTTCCTTGTCCATTTGGAAGCCAATGATGTATTTTATTATTAATAATTATAAAAAAATTACATTTCCTAGGCACGCTGGCCTCTTTTAATTGTTTGGGCATTCCGACCTTTCATAAATTGAAAAAACACATTATTTAATATGGGGATTCAAAATCAGGGTATTACACCCAACTCCGATAGGGCCTTAATATGAATATTTAATATGGTAATGCGTAGAACTCCATTGGCCACCACACTCCAAACATTTTATCCTTCCTCTAAACTATGAAAGAAAATGATTTTTGATTATATATATATTCACGTTGAGAAAGGTAAGAGGATATACATATATTTCCATGTATTAAAAATGTTGATAAACAAAAATACTTTAATATTAACACCTTCAGGAGGGTAGAGCATCCCATGTAGAGCGTAATTTATAAAGTTGGGAGATTTGGCACGGTTTAATCCTTGCAAAGAAGGGAAATAATTTCCAAACTTCCCATCTCTCACACACTAGACTGGAAATCACATAATTTTAATATATAATTTTCTCAACTTATTATCCAAATTATTAAGACATTTGAATGGTAACTTTGGAAATTTTATGAAGGTTTACCAATCTTTACCATTCATTCAATTTTTCTCATAAAACATATAAACATATAAATACATATATAAATTCATGCAAATTATTTGTTTAAATTCGTTTTCCATAATATTACATTTCTTGGAAATAAAATCCACCATGGTAAAACTATGGTTTTACCAGAAATTACTATCCTCCTCTTTTTATGCATTTCTTTGCTATTTTAAGGGAATAATTACTATTTCCAATTATTTTCCCTTTGGACATTAATTTACTGTGCAATTCTTGGTATAAATACCTTTCTTACCATATAGTCATGAAACTTAGTTAATCAGAATGCATTCAATTCCCAATTTCTTTTATTTCCAATTAGAAGATTGAATTTTATTTCTCCTTCTTTCCTTATCATTTATTTTAAATACTTTTCCTATCTTTAGTATTTGAATTCTTTTCCTAAGGTAAAACAAAGATCTGAACCTCTCTAAAATTATGAAACTTGGCATATTTTCCAAGCCAACAGAGTGGCCAAGGCCAGCTGACCAATCTTCAAGTTTATATTAGCAATTGTATTTCCTATTACCCAATTTGTGAGTTCTTTAGCAGCTCAATATTTTAATAAAAACTTAGTTATTTTTTCATATAAATTACTAGAAGTGGCCAACCAACACTCTGCTCATACTTTGAGTGACAAACATTTACTAACAACCTCCCTTTCCAAACAAAGACAGGTAGAAAACCAACACCAAAATGTATTTTCCCAGATCTTATTTCAAATTCACAATCATCCAAATAATTAGAGTGACATTTCCATTATTTGAATAAAATGAAAAACTCTTCAAATAAATAGTACATTAATTTCATAATATTCAATAAACTTGTCATGTCATTACAAGGAACAAAAAGCACTTATATGAAATTTAGAAATTGTTGGCAACTATTAAAGGGTGTGCCACTTTCCACCCAACCATAGTCACAACCGCACCAATTATCTCTATAGTTGGACACCCCCTATACAGAGTATGATACCATGAGAGGAAAACATTTTACTCAACATATGATAAAATATGAAGGCCACTCTCTTGCACCTACAAGAACTCAACAAGACAATTCTTCAATCCACCAAGAAAGGTGTCTGCTCTTTCCATAAGAGCTTCAACCACTGTCATACACATCACAAGGGAGACCTTTCACTTCCCAAAACTCCCTCAATGCCATCCATTCTTAGTTCCTTCATGATTTCTCAACCAATCACTAAAACGCTTTAGCCCCATTTATCAACCTGATTTGAAGACAATTGCCAATGATTCATGCACCCATAAAATTCATTTCTTCACTTCTCTCCATTCTGCTAAGAACCAACAGAGTTTCCCACTCCTCTCCACTCATATTTTTGTCCCCAAACCCAACCATGTGCATCCTCCTCCCCCTGCCCATGTTTTTTTATCTTTTTCTTTCCTTCTACAACAAGATTTCATAGGTTAAAATCCCCCAATTCATGGGTCAGATCAGAAAATTTCAGATGGGTGTTGTGCCTATTCTCTCATTAATTTTTGTGGAGGACCAACCAATCACCAACTTTACTGGTGATTAATTTTTTCCGGGGAAGAAGAAAATTTTTGGTTTGAACATTTTTTATTCAGTAGAGTACTTCTTGTTAGGGGTCATCTCAACCAGTTATGGTTCCCCTCACCATTCCCTCTCATGGAATCATAACCTATGTAGGCAATCCCCTTCAATAATTATTCAACATTTTCAGTTTCTATTAATAACAAAAATATTTACATGACATCCTTTAGCAAAGGTTCACCATATTTTAAAATCCACACATAATATATATATCCATAGTCTTCTAGTGGAGATATAATATAATTATATTTACAGGTTGGGGGAAACATGTGTATAGCAATCCCCTCCCCCTTAAAGGAACACCGTCCTCATTTTTCTTTTCATCTCAACAACACCAGTCATGCCCACATCTTTCAGCTACTTTAGCAATCTTCTCCTCTTCTTAGTTTGGTCCTTTCCCACACTCTTGGCCTTTCTCACATGCCTACAATAATTTCAAACAAAAAACATATTAATCACAATTTCATGCAAAAACATTTTATTGTTGTTCAAAACTCAAGAGGAAATATTCACATCAACAAAATACTTATCTGTGCAATTTCATGGATCCACATCTAGTTGGTTTTTTTACTAACTAGTCTCGCTTTTTCCTTGATATACCCATTGTGTGCATGATCCCAACCATCAATTTACAAGAATTCATTAAAGTATCCTCTTCCCTGCAATCACTCACCCTCTAGGCCCAGACTCACACATCCATTTTTTGCTATATAGTCCCTCAGGTGATCCATCTTTCCTTGCCAAGGCTTTCTCACACAAGAGGAGTTTAAGATACTTCACCAAGTCTTACAGTCGAGGCATCCCTCCGGCCTGTGTTACCACAACAAATTTTTTTCTATCGTGATCATGACTTATCAGAAGGTTCTCATGTCACAACAATAACATTTTTCCATGTTGTTCAGCTTGACAACCATCATCTGTCCCTCCATGACATATATTTCATTTCATTTGTACCACATGCATATAGTAACCATGTGATATTATCATCGATTTATCAAATTTTTCAACTATGTTACCCACATATTTCTAATTCCACGTTTTCATTTTAATATCTATTCCACATAGAACGAGATTCACAAGTATGAGATCTTCCTTCTCATAGACGTTTTGGCTCAACAAGCATTGGTATTCCTTATGGGATTGAAACACTACCCTATCTAGGACCCTTCTTTTCTGCAATTTCAATACTCACACAAACAAACCATTATTAGTTCTCATGCACACTATACTTTGATTTCACACTTTCACTGGATCACAAATAATTTCAAAAGTGTGCATACTAACAATCAAATTATATTTACCTGTTCAGTGACATAAAATAAAATAAATTACCATTTCCCTACACATGCATAATTCTAGCTTACCAAGAGTTTCAAAAAGCAATCAACTATTAGATGAATGTATTCCAATATGCCAATATCCATGGACACATTCACATACAATGCACCCTTGCATTGATTTTAGATTATTATTTTTCATGTTAGGCACTCTTTCCATGGTGTGTTGGAACTCAACCAACCTCTCACCACATGGATCCTCTATCCGTGTTCATTATTACAACAGGGTTGTTCCTCCTTCCTTGAGCTGATCATAACCTCAAATCAACACACCATGATATGAAATTAAAATTTAATATGAATTCCTTCCAACATTCTTTCTTCATTAATAAGCAGGGTGCCAATGTCTATGGCCACCCAATTCCTTCATTTACCATTCTACAACTCTAGTAGAGTATTGGAAGGTCCTCCTTCCATAATGGGTAGTCCAGTATCTACCCTCTCATGCAAACATGAGTTCCCTCAATGCATCAATCAACAAGTTGCATATGAGCACTTTTTTTCCTATTCACTCTTGATTGGTCAATGTACCCATGACACTATTAGTTAATGAATTTCCTTGCAAGGATTTTTAATCATCCTTGGCTGGAAGATATTTCCTCTCTCTATTATTCTGATTCTTCTTTCCCGAATCTTACCCTATTTGGGTATCAATGGCATACAACAACTACTCAAAATTATGTACATATCATTAATATAATAAAATACTTCAGAAGAGATTCTTACCCAATCCATTTCAACTCCCATGTCACATGAGAATGAAATATTTTATACATGCTCTGGTTGCCAACACCCTCTCTTATTTTACCTCATCAATGGTGCTTCATGAGAACTCTCAAAGTCCCTTAAAAAATATTTCAACAACATACCTTTTTTCATTTATTCTCTTCCCGAAGTTGTCAACCATTATCAATTGTCCTTCCTCAACAACTATAATATTTTCCTACACTTAACCTACATCGTCACAGTCACAAACATGTTAGTTGTCATGTTAAATAAAATGCACATACATAACATCTAAATTAGAAATCATTATCAGATATGTCTTAGCATATCTACATGTAATTCATCACATTACTCTTCAATGTGCTCACTAGTGCAACCATAAAAATAATTTAGTTGTTGGGTATCCTACAACCATCAACATATTAGTTTCTCATCTAAGAGAAACACAATAAACAACAAGGAAAGGGGTTAAGGGACTCTTCCCTCTTTTCCAAATTATACTATATAGTTGAACTGAGTTATTTCCAAGGCCTCACTGCCTTTATTTAACATGGCTCGACCATGCCTATTCATTTAAACATACATATTTGTTTATTTTCCTTTTCTTTCACAACTATTCCTTTTTGAGGTTTATAACTCTATTAACCAAATCATAGTTTTTAGAGTGAGGAAATTGTTTCTCCTTTCCTCCTCCTTTGCTCAAACAATCTGTCCCTATTGGGATTTACCTGCTATGTTCCTTGAGAAGTTTTAGTCAAGTTTCATCTTGACTTCCCTCGATAATTCAACATGTTACAACAACAATATTTTTCCTAACAATTAAGAAATAGAGCATTCAACACATTATCCAAAGAGAAAATCAGGTTGGCCAACATTCACTTGCATATATTTTAGACATGCATGATATTTTAAAATGTAATACATTATTCTTGTACAAATATACTTTGTATTCTATTGTCTAATTTTCTAGCAGTCATTAACATTATGACTCTATTCTTCTGGCAGAGTTCTCACACAATTCTTTCACATGGAATTGTCTAATCATGGAACTTCCTTATTGCATATCCATCACTATCTCGGATAACCTCAATCTCGAGTCAGCCTCAACTTTGTCATTTCAGATTCTTACCCAATATTCCATAAGGAATTATTAGCATGTGTTGCAACCCCCCTTCCCTCATGGGGATTCTACGACATCCAAGTCTTGATTCTTCAAATTCCTAAGCCGAATTATCTCTTTGGGCCTTCAACAGACCCAGAAAAAATAATACACACAGGTCCCTCTGATGTTACCTACAGGTCTAGGTTACCCATGACACTGCTCTGCGAAGATTGACAACACCAGCTTTGCGATTGCTAGTTTCACACTAGACTCTTTCTCCTATATGACCACAAGTTGTGATCATGGGTCAGTTCTTTGTAACTTCAGGATTTGGAAATATTGTGACCTTCGCCTTTGTCTCCTTCCGAAACAATTTTCTCTGAATTCGCTGATCTCTACCACGTGTCCCCCTGGATATGATGGTCCAACTGTACTTTGGGTTTCGCAACTTAACGAAATTTCACCTACTCCACACGAAAATTCTTCGGACCTCTAACTCCCAGATTTTTCTAATCCATTGCCACGTGTCTCCTTGCAACCAATGGTTAGGATTTGCTTCACGACTTTGGAAATCCCGCTTCTTGACACTTTTGAACACTCTGAACTCTAAAATGTTGAAGTTCTTTAGGGCTAACCTCCACACAAATTTCCCCAGATATGATAGTCTGGAATGATCCTAGTCCCTCTTGGATGGATATCTCTTGTTAACCTCAGGAAACCTTAAAGGATTCCTCACTTCGAATATTTCTCGCTGCTCTTCCTCCTGAGCGTCTGAGTAAAAAACAACTCTGTCGCGCACTCCTTGCAAACAAACTTCCTGCAATCTTGAATTTGAAGGATGACTGTGCACTCCTTGCAACAATCCTTCCACGCTCTATTGTTCCCTCTGAACAATATGAAATTGAGCGAGGTTCCTCCTATCTTCACTCTCAAACTATCTCTGCTAAACTTTTTAAGTCACTACGGAACCTACCACACACACCTTGCAGACACTATTCACTCCTTGCACATATAAAGCTCACGTTATCTCTTCTGATCTTATGGGTCGAAACATACTATGTCAACGCACTCCTTGAAGATGCTATGCACACTTGCACTTTCTCAGAGAAGAGAAATGATTGATTCTTACTTAAAGCTTCACAGATTCATACAATCAACCATGTAAATGCATTCATAAACACAAGAACAAGAAATAACATAGAATTGAAAATAAACATAAAGTCTACCATTAATTCATTCAGATAGATACAACAACACCAAGCATTTGGGAAAATGCTCCTGTTTTATATTCATTCAACTGAAATATACATGTGTTCATAAACTACTTCTCAATAGCTCTCAACTCTTAGCTACAATGGCAACAACTATAAAACAACTAGAATGCCAACAACCTCTTCTGGGAAACAATACAAATCTTTATACAAGAGGGACCTTCGAGCCTTTACCTCCAACTACTCTAGAACTATCGTATAGAAATAAAATCATTCAAATACTTATAATTTATTACAATAAATATTTGTGACAGACAGGTAAGATCGAACACATCAAATTTGTACTACACATAGCTTCATTAAAATAAAATACTTTCTCCAATGATCTCATGCGATAATCCAACTCCAAAAATTTAAAGATGCTCATAATTTCCAATCCCTTTCAAAAGGTTTGTGTGATACGCCTCCCTTAAAATTTAAAAATTCGCTTTAAAATGTGCGCTAGGCGCTTAGTTGTCTTCCACTCGTGCTTTGCTAGCGATGCTCTTGGATCATACTCCTATGGATGAAAAATTCATGGTGTCCTATCCACGAGTTCTTGCAATGAATTTACATGCTTATCAATATCCTCTTCATTTACCTAACTAGCATCTTCTATCAAGTTTCCTTTCCATTTTACTAAATACTCAAAATATATATTTTCTCCTGGTCTTCTTACCAATTCTCTGATCTACGATCTTGTCCATCTGTAGATTCTCTGCTACAGGCATCTGTTTTTCCCACTAAATCTCTTTTTGATCTTCTAATCCTTTGGTTCCATCTTACCTCTAAGGATACATGTCTGTAATGTTGAATATGGGCGATATACCCTCATCTTCTGGTATATTTATCTAATAAGCGTTCTCACCAAATTTTCTTAGGATTTTGCAAGATCCTATATTCTTCAGCTTTAGTTTATTATATGTTCTCCTTGGGAACCTCTCCTTCCTGAGATGTGCTAGAACTTGATCTCCAAATTCAAATTGAAGTTTCCTCCTATGTTGATCAGCTCTATGTTTATATTCATTGTTGCTCCTCTTCAACTACTCTTTGATTTGAATATGAAGCTCTTGTCTTGCATTTCTGCAGTGAAGTCTTCGGCTCCAGTTCTTATGAATTCATTATGCTCTAGATATATTAACTCTGACACTCCCCTCGGATTCATTCCATACACTATTTGAAATGGACTCTTTCTGGTACTTCTGTTCACTGAGTCATTGTATGCAAACTCTTCTTGTGCTAGAATCTGATCCCACTGACTATGATGTTTAGTGACCAAAATTCTTAGAAAATATCCTAAACTATAGTTCACCACTTCAGTCTGTCCATCCATTTGAGGGTGATATGAAGAACTAAAGGATAGTTCTGTCCCTAACTTTCTCCATAATTTTCTCCAGAAATGACCAACAAATTTGGTATCTCTGTTTGAAACAATACTCTTGGGAAACCCATGAAGTCTCACAACTTCCTTGAAAAACAATTTAGAAATGTGCGTTGCATCATTGGTCTTATGGCATGGGATAAAGTGTACCATATTTGAAAATATTTCAACTACCACAAATATGGAATCACTTCCTCTTTGTGTCCTTAGCAATCCCAACAAGAAATCCATGCTTATTGCATCCCAAGGCCTCTCTGGAATAGGCAATGGTTGATACAACCTGATATTTTGTCTCCTTCCCTTTGCACTGGAAAATCTTACATCTGTTCACAAAATTCTTCACCTCTTCCCTCATACCTGGCCAAAAGTACGAATTTTTCAACTGCGCAAACATTTTTTCATGGCCGAAATGTCTGGCTAGACCTCCACTATGATTTTTCGTCAACAAATTCTCTCTCATCAAGCATTTCAGTATGCACAACTGGAAAACCTTGAAAAACAACCCACGTCGAATCAGGTACTTTTTCCACTGACTTTTGTCTTTGAGCACATGATTCTCACACGCTTCATATGCCTCTTTAAAATCTGTATCATCCCAATACATTTCCTTAAGGTGTTCAAACCACAAGGTTTTCACTTGAAATTTCTGCAGAATTAGACATCTCCTGCTCAATTCATCAACAACCTTTTTAGCATTACTAGAAATATGTTTAATGAAAAAGTGAAATTTTGCATAAACTCTATCCACTTAGCATGTCTCTGGTTTAACTTCTCCTGTTTGGTTATGAATTGTAAAGCTTGATTGTCGCTATACAAAACAAACTCTTTTGGTATAAGATAATGCCTGAATTTCTTCAAGGCTTGAATTATAGCATAGAAATCTTTATCATATGTGGAGTAATTTCTCTTAGTATCATTCAAATTCTCACTAAAATATGCAACAAGTATATTATCTTAGCTTAAGACCACTCTGATTGCAACTCCACTTGCATCACATCTCACTTGAAATGTCTTCCCAAAATATGGCAATACCATAATCAGTTGTTCAGTTATATTCTCCTTCAATATATTAAATATTTTCTCAGCCTCTTCTATCCATTTGAAAGACTTAGATCTTTTCTTCACTGTATCCATCATCTGTGCACCGATCTCACTAAAATTTCCGATGAATGTCCAATAGAAACTTGCTAATCCATGGAAGCATCTCACCTCAAATATACTCCTCGGTGATGACCATTCTCTGATTGCTTTCACCTTTTTGGGATCCATCTTCAATTCATTCGAAGAGATCACAAAACCAAAGTAAATGATTTCTATCTTCATAAAAGAGGACTTCTTTAATTTTATCATCAACTTCTCTTCCTTCAATCTCCTCATCACTAATGTTAAGTGCCTCAAATTCTCTTCTTTAGTTTTACTGAAGACCAATATATCATCCATATATACGATCAAAAAATTACCAATAAAATATTTTAACACTTCGTTCATTAACCTCATAAAAGTAATCAAGGCATTCATTAAGCAAAACGACATAACAATCCATTCATACAATCCCTCATTTGTCTTGAAGGATGTTTTACACTCATCACCTTCTCTCATCCTTATCTGGTGATATCCAATTTTCAAATCTATCTTTGAAAAATAATTCACTCCACTTAAGAAATACATTAAGTCATCCATCCTTGGCAATGGAAATCTGTACCTAATGGTGATCTTGTTTATGGCTCTCAAGTCTGTACACATTCTCCATCCTTCTTCGAACTCAACATTGTTGGTACTGCGCATGGACTCAATCTTTCTCTGACCAAACATTTGTCTAACAGATCCTGAACTTGTCTCTTTACCTCTTCATTATATTGAGGTCTCAATCTATATTCTGATTTGTTAGGTAGACTCTCTCTTGGTATTAAGTCAATGTGATGGATGATACTTCTGATAGGTGGCAATGAGCTTGTAAACTCATCCACTACTATGTCAACAAAATTCTCCAAAATTTCTTGAATTTCCTTAGGCAAATATTCCATAGAATTAATTGTAAGGATAAATTTTGGCTTCCACACTACAACAATCTACATCTCATGTTCCTTCTTAACTTCACTCAGAAGTTCCTTCCCACTCATGAGAATTATGCTCGTGCTGGATTATTCCTTTAATTTATTCCTCAATTGGCAACAACATGTGTGTCCTACCATTCTTCTCCAAAGTATAAGTATTTTTTCTTCCATCATGAATGAAATTCATGTCATACTTCCATGGTATTCCCAACAAAACATGACATACATCCATGGGAATCACATCACACAAAATCTCATCCCTATATCCGCCTATTTTAAATTCAACAAGGAATTGTTTAGTTACCGTTACCTGATGACCTTTCTGCAACCATGAGACTTTATATGGAATTGGGTGTGCAGTTTTCTCCAGCTCCAATTTCTCCACCATCTCTATGGACACTAAATTATCAGTTCTCCCACTATCAATTATCACCTTCCAAAATCTATCCTTAGTCTTGCAAGTTGTCCTGAACAAATTGTTCTTCTGCACTGGATTTTCAAATTCTATCTATGGTTTTAAGAGAACCTTCTTCATCATCAAAGACCTCCCATATTCTGTT
>JZKD02S1493505.1:30319-48343 GCA_000966675.3 Picea glauca
TTTTGGACAGAATTATTTTCTTGTTTGGGTACTCAATTGGCTCATAGCTCATCCTATCATCCTCAATCTGATGGACAAACTGAGATAGTGAACAAATGTCTAGAAGGCTGCCTTCATTGCTTTGTCTCTGATAAACAAACACAATGGTTCAAATGGTTACCCTTGGCAGAATGGTGGTATAACATTTCCTTTCATACTGCAACAAAAATGAAACCATTTATGGCACTCTATTGATACCACCCTGCTTCCATCACTTCTTCTCTAAAATAAAAATCTAAGGTTCAAGCAATGGAAAATTACATCGAGCATCAACAACAAGTTCTCCAAATATTAAAGGCTCACCTGACCATGGCACGGAATCGTATGAAACAATAAGCAGATCAACATTGTAGTGAAAGAAGTTTTGAATTAGGGGATTGGGTGTTTTTAAGTCTACAACCATACAAGCAGATGTCCCTCAAGCAATACAAGAAGGATAATAAATTATCACCAAAGTACTATGTCCCTTATAAGGTGTTGCAAAAGATTGGTACTATGGCATACAAATTGGAGTTGTCTGCATCTTCATGAGTACACCCAAATTTCCATGTTTCATGCTTAAAGAAGGTTATAGGTGACAAGATCCCAGTTCAAACTATATTTCCAGAAATTGACGAGGAAGGAAAAATCATATTGGATCCTGAAGCCATCACTGACACAAGAATTCATCAGCTAAGGAATAGATCCATTTCAGAGTATCTCATTAAATGGAGGAAACTACCGGCTAAATATTCCACTTGGGAAGATGAGTCTTTTATACAGAAGCATCTAGAGTTACTCAAGCGTTGCGGAAAACACTTGTCTCAAGAGGAGGGGCATGTTAATCCCTAAATAGTGGCTCATTACCGCTTAATTGGGGCATATTATATTAGTAATGTTATTTTATTTATGTCGTCTTTAGGCCATTAGTTGTAATTATACCTCCTAGTCTCCTATATATACCAAGGAGACATTTTCATTTTGAATCATCTTGTAATTGTAAATTTATGTGGGCATAAGGAGGTTCCCCCCTCAAAGAGGCTTTTTATTTAAATTTGTCTCTTTTTCAAGGCGTTGAATACTTATTCTGAGGTTTTTCTATGCTATATTGATATTTGGTTCTTAACAACGTGCTCTGGTTGGTACTGGTAGCATTCATCGCGAACTCGAGAAGGTAAAATTTCTAGAGTTCTTTGGTGCCCTGGACAACGTGTTCGCTGAGGCATGGTTGGAGAATATGGTGATGTTCTTTTCACTTCGTGACTATACCTCCAACATGAAGGTCCACATGGAAATCTTTCAACTGAAGGGGAGTGCTCTTCTTTGGTGGAAGACACTCCTACTACAATTGAACATGGTCGTCGAAGATGTGTCATGGGAACTGTTTGAGGAACGGTTCCAAGAGAGGTATCTATCAGAGGAATTCATTGAGTGTCAGCTCAACGAATTTAATG
The DNA here is from genome assembly GCA_000966675.3 of Picea glauca. NCBI lineage: Eukaryota > Viridiplantae > Streptophyta > Pinopsida > Pinales > Pinaceae > Picea > Picea glauca. The sequence goes on from JZKD02S1493505.1 coordinate 31,792, forward strand.
CCTTACGACATGGTGGTAGTATGGTGCTCGAGTACAAGGCTCATTTTATGGACTTGCTTCATTATCCTCCGCAGCTTAATACCGAGAAAATTAAGGTCAACAGGTTCTTGTTTGGCCTTAATGTCAGCATACGTGCAAGGGTTAGGATTCTAATGCCTCAGAAATTGCATGATGTCATCCAGAAGTCCCTCATAGCATAGGAGGAGCTTGTTAGCAGGGGTCAGAGAAGGACTCCAGTGAGACCAACAAGGAAGGTGTCATCTGATGCGCAACAACATTAGACACAAGGCAGACATACACCTGGATATCATGGCTTCCAGAGAGAATACACTTTCACTACACCTCGATGACCAGTGTTCCAGCAGCGGACAGATTATCAGGGAACATAGCATCAACAACAACGTCAACCGTAGAAACAACATTTTAGGCATGTTCAGTAGAACAGACTAGGATTTTAAGCCAGTGGGCCGTTAGCTTCTACTTCAAGTACCAGGAGTATTGGACCGTAGAAGGGGTGTTGGACTTGTGGGGAGCCACACTACCAGCGCGACTTCTCAGTGGATAGGACTAGATCATCTAGATCAGTCGGACCCACTATCGTGGGAGATTTGGGCAAGGCCCATTGGATTCATAAAGCAGTGAATAACCACCACGTAGATCACCAGTCGACTGTGCTCGAGACGTCAGGTACCATCGGTGACCAGACCCTTAGTATTTTGATAGATCCCAATGTTACCGAGAGTTTCATTTCTGTTGCAACGCTAAAAAGGATTAAGGTAAAGGCAGTCGAACAGGATGAGTTTAGCTTTGTAGAGATGGCTTTGGGAGCCAAACATAGGGTTGGAGGAAAGGTTATAGGCTATACCCTTAACCTGGGAGAGTTTGTCACTAGGACCAACCTGTACGTCACAATATTAGGATATTATGACCTCGTGTTCGGTATGGACTGGTTGGAATCGCATGAGGTGATATTCAACTGTAATACAAAATGGTTGATCTTGGTCGATCATGAGGGATAGAGACACGTGATTGTAGGTCAAAACCAGGGATTTTCCCTGAAGTTTATCTCTTACTTGCAATTACAAAAGAGCATGTGTAAGGGATGTAAGCTTTATGCGATCCTTGCATTAAATGAGAAGGGAGTAGCGGAAGGTCTAGAAAACCTTATTGTGGTGAGATATTTCATAGACGTATTTCCGGAGGAGTCACCTGGGATTTCCCCAGAGATGAATTTGGAGTTTACCATAGACCTAAAATTAGGGACTGAACTGATAGCAAGAATGCCTTATTAGATGTCGACCATGGAAATACAGGAGTTGAGAATGCAACTGAAGGATTTGTCAGACCTGGGACTTATACATATGAGTGTGTCACCATGGGGTGTGCCTATTATTTTCATACGAAATAAGGATGGGTCATGGAGACTCTGCATTGACTATCTTCAATTGAACAAGGCAACGATCAAGAATCAGTATCTGTTTCCAAGGATTGATGATTTGTTTGATCAGATGAAGGATGCTACGGTGTTTTCAAAGATCAATTTGTGATCAGGGTATCACCAGTCATGAATCAAGGAGGATGGATTCCCTAAGACCACCTTTAAGATGAGGTTTGGACATTACAAGTTTATTGTTTTACCATTTGGACTGACAAATGCCCCAGGGGTATTTATGAGTTTGATGAACGGTGATCTGGATTTTATGAGCGGAAAGAAATGAATATAGATTATTAATAGGTTCTTAACACAAAATAACAGAGATACAATAAAACTGGTTTTCTATTCAATAATGAAATAAGCTGAAACTGTAAAATGCAGCAGAAACAAGCTTGCTAGAATGGTGGCGGCTTATCTCTGAGAAGAGATGTGACGACAGCACACATTCACAACTAGAAGGTTATAATGAGGCTCTGAAGGCCATTTTATAATAAGAAAGAATCTCAAAAGCCCTAGACATCCAAAAACCTAGCCCTAGGAGATGAAGCGCCAAAAGTCATGTGGGCCATGTTTGGGTAAGTTAGTATATCAACTTCCCGGGGTCGTAACTTTTGCATACGATCTTCATTTTAGGTGTGTGATAGCCCATTGGAAAGGTATCATCAAGGAGATTCATTTTGGGGGCTCAATCATTCATTTGAATATTATTGAGGATCCTAGTCTCTAAAAACCTTCATTTAGGCCCTCAAAATGGCCCCAGAAGTTAAAACTGCTAAAAATAGAAAATTGCCAAAATTGTCAGAAAATTGTTTTGAGCCAGTTGGAAGAGGTGGGTGGCCACTGATATCCATCTGGATCAATCCTCCCTCCTTAGGAAGAAATGGTATCCATTGCGTTTAGGTCCCCCATCAAATGAGGAAATTTCTGTTGAATTTGGCCCCGGGTGAGACACTTGCCTTGGTGCAGGAGCTGCCCTACTTTGACGACTCAATAAAGTTGGATCCTTTGTTGTCGAATACTCTTGATCTATATTTCCACAATATGATCATTGGATGCATGTTTTATGCAGTTGGGGTTGACCTATGTTGGTGTCAGTTGTTCTTCTACTTCTGAGGTGTCCAATAATGGTGGGAAATAAGGGTGAAGGAGATCGACGTTGAACACTGGGTGCAGGCCAAGGAAAGGAGGAATGTTGAGCTACAAATAATTATACCCCACAGCCTTGGTGATAGTGTATGGCCCATAACAGAGTGGGGAAGCTTCTGATGGGGTCCTGTAAGGCATTCTTTTTGCAAGTACAACCAAAATTTTTCGTTCACCTGAAACTTATGTGGCACCCGATGTTGATCATGGCGTTGTTTGTACTTGTCATTGGACTTCTGTAGGATATCTTGAACCTATTGGCAGATGTGTTGGATCTACTCAATGAAACGGGTGGCTTTGTTCGCTTTAGTTGGAGCAGGAGATGAGTCAGTCGAGGTGACCGCAAGGGGAAGTGCAACATCTATGGGACCCAATGGTTGGAATCCCAACCCCACTTGAAAGAAGATGTGGTCGATTGAGCTATGAAGGGCTCAATTGTAGCTATGTTGGACATAGGGAAGGATCTCATCCCATGTGCAAGGGTTCTTTGAATTATACATGTGAAGGATATGCATAATCATTATATTTACAACCTCGGTTTGGCCATCTATCTGGGGGTGGAAGGCTGTGGATTTGGTGAGCTTGGTGTCCAGCAGTGACCAGAGGCTCGACTAGAATGTGATGAGAAATTGACTATCCCGGTCTGAGACAATGGTTTGTGGGATTCCAAAATGTACCCAGAATTGTTCAAAGAAGAGCTTGGCAGTGGCCTCTGTTGTGATGCTCTTCTTGCAGGAAACCAGAATCGCCATCTTAGAAACATGATCAACAACCACAAAAATACAGTCATTTCCCCACTTGGTGGACGAGAGGCCCAACATGTAGTCCATTGAGATGGATTCCCATGGTCTATCAGGAGTAGGAAGAGGGGTGTACAGGCCCTGTTTCTTAGTGGTTGGTTTGGCAATAGTGCAGGCAGTGCAAGACCTGATATACTTATTGACCTCTTGTCGAAGTTTCGGCCAGTAGAAATTTTTCTATAGCATTTCCACTGTCTTTTCGATAGCAAAGTGTCCTACCACCCGACTGTAGTGGGCTTCCCAGATCAACTTCACTCGCTCACTTGATGGAACACATATATGGCCCAGATGACAGAACAACCCATCCTGAAGATGGAAATTATCGACAACTGTGTTTTCACCCAACATTTGGTAGGTGGTGGCGAAGTCAGGGTCTGTCTCATAGAGTTGGGGCCATCCTGATGTCTCATGGTCGCAAGAGTCTAGCACCGTGGTGAGTGTCACGACTGGCGGTCTACTGAGGAAATCAACGATGTGATTGGTGCTTCTTGTTTTATACTTGATATTGAGGTGGAATTTCTGCAAGTATGTGGACCACTTTTGATGGAGGTCATTCTGCAATTTTCCTTGTGTCTGCATGAACTGCAGTGGCTTATGATCAGTGACTATCTCCTTCCCAAGAATGAAATGTCTCCACTGGAGGCATGGTTGCACAATGGAGTACATTTCTTTGTCATAAGTAGGGTACTTACGGACAGTATCTGACAACGTCTCACTATGATAGGCCATGGGGTGGTCGTGCTGAGTGAGAACGGTGCCCGCAGCATAGTATGAAGCGTTTGTCTCGATCTCAAAGGGATGTTGCAGGTCTGGCAGTGAAATCATCGAATGCTTGTTGTTGGGACCGGCCCCATGCAAATCTCACCTTACCACCACCCCTGTTTAATTGGTTGAGGGCCCATGCAATATGGGAGAATCCCAACACAAACCTGCGGTAGAAATTGGCAAGGCCCAAGAAGCTCCGAAGCTCAGTGAGTGTTGTTGGGCTAGCCAGTCACGAATGACTTGGATCTTGGCTGGATCCACATGTACGCCATGTTGATCAATGATGTATCCCAGGTAATGGACCCTGTCCATGTCGAAGGATCATTTTTCCAAGTTGGCGTATAGCTTGTGCTACCACAGGGTGTGTAGAACCTGTTGAATATGCTGCAAGTGTTCGACCCAAGTCTTGTTGTAAATTAGATAGTCATCCAGATACACCACTACAAAATTATTGGTGAATGGTCATAGGATATCATCCATCATCCTCATGAAAGTGGCTGGAGCATTTTTCAAACCAAAGGGCATGACCAACCATTCAAAAAGGCCTTCCTTTGACTTGAAGGTGGTCTTCCATACATTTGTCTGTTCTATCAGGACCTGGTGGTAGCCAGACTTCATTGATTCAGGGAATCGGGTACCGGTTTCTGACTGTGATTTTATTCAGAGCCTGGTAATCAATATAGAGTCACCAGGTTCCATCTTTCTTCTGTACCAACATGATTGGGCTCCCGCAAGGTGATGATATGGGGTGGATGTGCCCCTTGTGGAGTAGTTCTTGGATCTGTCACTTGATATCCTCATTCTCTAACAAAGAGTGATGATAGACTGACCCATTGGGAAGTGGTGCGTCGGGGGTCAGATCGATGGGGTGCTTGACCTGGCAGTGCAGAGGTACCCCTGTAGGTGAGGAGAAGATATCCGAGTATTCTTTCACGACCTTATCTACTTGCTTCTGTTTTCTGGAGAGGTTGGTCGCAGAGACCCTAGATGTGGCTGTGAACTTTTTCTTATTCTGAGAGAGAATCATGAAGAATACAAACTTCCTCGTCTGAGATATGACCTTCCTACATTTCTTAGCAAAGATCAAGGAAATATCACTAGGTGGGGCTGCCTCAGGTATTCTGTACAATTTCATGTTCAAAGTAATAATAACACTACGAGGCCTAGACTTATATACAGCATGACGTTTCCATAAATAAGGCTGGCCCAAAATAACATCACAAACTTCGAGAGGAGAAACATCACACAATACCTCATCTTTGAAGGGCTTGATGTCGTATGACAGTCGAAATTGTTGGCTAATGCGGAGATCTCTTCCTTGGCGAAGCTATCCAATGGTGTAGGGTTGTGGGTGCGACATTGATGGCAGGGCCAGCCGGTTGATGACCTCTGCTAAGATGAGGTTCTTCTAGCTATCATTATCAATGATGAAGTGCAGCGGGGTGCATTTTACCCACATATGTGAATGGAAGAGGCGCTCTCCTTCTTCTGGCTCGTCTGGTTCACTAGGATGGAGCTTGGTGGTAGCAATGGTGGCACTGGGTTGTGCGTCAATGATCCGTATTCCCCTTTTTGGTTCTAGCTGAGAGTCAAAATCCACATTTGATTCAGAGGCTTTCACTTCATCCACCAATGAATGCTTTGAGTGGCAGTCAGCAGGGTTATGCCAAGGGCTCTTATGGAATTCGCACCACTTCCTAGTATCTTTCTTTGTCTTTACGGTGTCCTTATTTGCTTGTGGCTTGGACTAGTTGTCTTGATACTGTCCATATTTGCTCTGTCCTTTTTTCGGTGGGTTGAGGCCGCCCTTTCTTGGATTTTGTTGTGAGGGGTTCCTAGGCCCAAATTGTCTCATCTTTTGTTTGAGCTTCTGCTCGATTTTGACGGCATATCTGTAGGCCACGCCCAAGGATGAGATGTCCAAAAATTCCATTTTGGTCTGGATGTATCTATGCAAAGCACCGCGATACTTTAGCACTAGATGTTTCTTTGAATCTTTGATACCCAACTTGGTACACAAGGTATGGAAGATATTTGTGAAATCTGGCACTGCTTGGTCTCCTTCTTGCCGCAGTGTGGTCCATTTGGTATACAGGTCATCATAACTTCCAACAAGGTAGTATTATTCCTTAATAGCATCCCTGAAGGATTCTCAGGTGGCTGTGACTGAAAATAAGTAGGTTTCCTCTATTTCCTTTTGCTCACGGAAATTTTCCCACCAATCTTTGACATGGGGAACAACTTTGAGGAGCGCAAAAGTAATATTTTCTCTATTTGAAAAGTTATGGATAGAAAAATACCCTTCTAGTAGATTCAACCACTTGTCTACAACATCTGCATCTATATGACCTTCAAATATAGGAATATCGAAGTTTATTTGTACCTTGAAAGGGGTGGCGCCTCCATTCAAAAAAGATGCATCGCCTGTTGGTACCCGCCAAAGGATTTGCGCGAAACTATCCATCATCCCATTGTTTTGTTGCATGAGGGATTCCTCAATCAACAGTTTGAAAGGATCTCCTGTCCCGGCATATTTCTTTTCTCCTACCATGGGAGGTCACTTGGGTGTGCGAGAGCTTCTGTGCTCAAGAGAAACAAGCTAGAGACCCAACTCTTTGTACTCCAACCTCGTTGGGGACATGCATTAAGACGACAATGAGCATACCAATCTGATACCACTGATCCGTATTTTATGAGAAGAACGAAATGAATATAGATTATTAATAGGTGCTTAACACAAAATAACAGAGATACAGTAAAACTGGTTTTCTATTCAATAATGAAATAAGTTGAAACTATAAAATGCAACAGAAACAAGCTTGTTGGAACGGTGGTGGCTTATCTCTGAGAAGAGATGTGATGGCAGCGCGCATTCATAAGAAGAAGGTTACAATGAGGCTCTGAAGGCATTTTTACAATAAGAAAGAATCCAAAAAACCCTATACATCCAAAAACCTAAACCTAGGAGATGAAGCGCCAAAAGTCATGTGGGTCATGTTTGGGTAAGTTAGTACATCATCTTCCCGGGGTCGTAACTTTTGCATACGATCTTCGTTTTAGGCGTGTGATAGCCCGTTGGAAATGTATCATAGAGGAGATTCATTTTAGGGGATCAATCATGCCTTTGGATCTCATTGAGGATCCCGATCTCGAAAAACCTTCATTTAGGCCCTCAAAATGGCCCCGGAAGTTAAAACTGCTAAAAATAGTAAATTGCCAAAATTGTCAGAAAACTGTTTTGAGCCAGTTGGAAGAGGTGGGTGGCCACCGATATCCATCTAGATCAAACAGGGTGTTCCATGAGTACTTGTAAAAGTTCATCCAAGTATTAATTGATGATATTTTGATTTACTCTCGGATGATCGAGGAGCATGACGAGCACTTGTTCTTGGTACTATAGTGTCTACGAGAGCACAAATTGTATGGGAAATTGTCCAAATGCTTGTTTTACCAATCTAAGATTCACTACTTAGGGAATGTCATCTTTGTCGAAGGTATCTTCGTGGATCCAGCAAAGGGTAAGGCTATTATGGAATGGCCTGCGTTGACGAATGTCTCTGAAGTGCATAGCTTCATGGTTTTAGCAGGATACTATCGACAGTTCATCAAGGGATTTTTGAAGATAGCAAATCTGATTACAGAATTACAGAAGAAGAACAAGAAGTTTTTTTGGACCAAGAAATGCGCGGAGGAATTTAGGAGGCTCAAGGATCTATTGACAATAGCACCGATACTAAAGGTCCCTAACATGGAAACAAACTTCTTGGTGTGCACTGACGCATACAAGGAAGGCTTAGGTGGAGTCTTGATGCAAGACGGTCAGGTGATTGCTTACATTTCGAGGAAGTTGAGAAGGCATGAGGAGAACTATGCAATGCATGATTTGGAGTTGTTATCAATTTTTTATTTATGCCTTGAAGGTTTGGAGACACTACCTTGTTGGACGAAAATTTGAACTAAAAATAGACCACTGTGGACTACAACACATCTTTACGCAAAGCAACCTGAACACGCGACTACAACATTGGTCGGAATTGCTTAGAAAGTATGACTTCGAGATTACTTACATAAAAGGAAAAGTGAACTGAGTGGCAGATGCATTGAGTCAGAGACCACACATATTTTCGATGTTGTCGCTTTAGACGAATCTACGTGAAAATATTCTAACTTTACAGCACAACGATTACTGGTACAAAGAGGTCAAGGATTTTATCGAACAAAATACAATGATGGTACCAAGATTTGAAGGATTTACATTTGACGAAGATGGATTATTGAGGTTTAAAAAACAGATTTGCGTACCACTGAATGACGAATTGAGGAGTTTGATCCTAAAAGAGGATCATAGAGCAGTGTACATGGCTCACCCAGGAGTCACGAAGATGAGGGAGGACCTTAAACCCTTACTCTTCTGGAAAGGAATGAAGGAAGACATAGTCAACTATGTGTCTAGATGTCTATAATGTCAGCTGGTAAAGGCTTAACATAGACATCCAGCAGGATTACTACAACCACGCGCTATTTTAGAATCAAAATGGGAGGTTATTTCGATGGATTTCATTGTTGGATTGCCACTGACGGCAAGGATACACAACTGAATTTTTGTGGTATTCGACACTATGATGAAGAGTGCTCATTTTATTCCTATGCGTACGATGTATCATGCACCTGACATAGCTAGAGTTTTCATCAGTGAGATTGTGAGTCTGCATGGCGTACCTAAGAGGATTATATCTGATCAAGGATCGATGTTTACTAGATGATTTTGGACTAGTTTCCAATAGGCCTTGGGGACCCAACTTAACTTTAGTACTGCATATCACCCAGACACTGATAGGTAGACCAAACGAACAAACCAGATCTTAGAAGACATGTTGCTCATGTATGTTATGGACCAATAAAAGCGTTGGGAAGAATTCTTGCCACTGGTGGAATTCACATATAACAACAGTTACCAAAGCACCATTAAGATGGCGCCTTTCGAGTTTCTTTACGGGAAACCATGTCGGATGCCTTTGAGTTGGGATTGGCTTGAGAATAGGGTCCTGGTGGGACTAGAAGAAATCCAAGAGATGGAAGATCAAATGAAAACAATAATAAAAAGGATCAAAGAAGTGCAGGATCGACAGAAGAGTTATGTTGATGCACACCGTGTTAACCGTAGTTATCAAGTTGGCGATCGAGTCTTCTTGTGGGTAAAACCACATAAGATTTCAATCAAATTTTGAAAGGAAGATAAAATATCTCCTAGTTTCATGGGACCTTTCGAGATTGTGGAGAGAAAGGGGCCTGTGGCCTATCGACTAGCCTTGCCTGATTCTTTGAGGCGTATGCATGATGTTTTTCATGTATCTGTTTTGAGACATTATATTAGTGATCCTACACATGTTATTGACATGAGTTCCTTGCAAGTATCGTGCGAGGGGGCACTCACAGCTGAGCCGATACACATCCTGGATCATCGCATTTGACAGCTACAACATCGAATGGTAGATCAGGTCAAGGTCTAGTGGGACAACTATAGTCCGCACTCGACGACCTGGAAGGACACATATGATATGCACCAACATTTTCCATTTTTGTTTGATAGATAGACTTATGAAACTATGAAACACACTATTTCATCACTTATATACTGTGAAACTTCAGGACAAAGTTTAGACCAAGAGGGGTGTATGTACCATCCCGCTCTTACACGCACTGAGCAAACGTATTCTTTGAGGACACTTCCTTGCAAGTGATCCGGATTATTATACTATTGGTTGTTGATTATGATTATGAGGCATTATGAATGTAGTTATATGTTATTTTGTTGTATTGACTTAGACAGGTGTTATTGACTTGGTTCTCCTGAGTGTGCAGGATTTGGACCTCGAGGATGCTAAGGCATCGATGAAACCCTTGGAATTCGGATCGAGTCAGGGAGTGGACTATTGGGTTTTGATTGTTGTATATATGACATATGTTCATCTAATTAGATGTTATGATTATGGATTTGATTCTAAAACGATTCATTGATGATGCAGGCTAACGATATCTTGCCGACCAGACTCACATGTGGAGTAAAGGGGTCACGCACAACTACTAGAGATGTCGAGGGAGAGGTGTGGAAAACAACCCTGCCATAGCCTACTAGCACTCCCTCCATGGCTCAAATTGTAGGTTAACGATTACATAGTTCGAGAAGACCCATGATGTCATGAGGGAAGACTGTGACAGTCACTCACGATGATTCTAAGGGGCACTCAATAAGAAAGGGGCCTTATTCCTTAGAGGCCCTTAGTCTCCCACAAGATAACCTGATGGAGTATTGACTCCAGGTGTTTTTGATGTCTACCAAGTCAGCCAGCAGGCGAGTGGCACCCTTGGAGCACGTAGTGCGTCCTGAAGGGCACGTCGTGCAAGGGAAGAAGAATGAGGCGAGTGGCACCCTTGGAGAACCTAGTGCGTCCTGAAGGGCATGTCGTGTTGTTAACTAAAAATTGAATAAACCTATATGGCCTTAGAACGAATACTATAATGAGAAAGATTTAAAAACAATTTCCCTAATAAAATGTCGCCCAGCCTAGGACAATAAAATCTAGGTCTAAGTGACACTTGTGGAAAAATAATAATAATAATAATAATAATAATAATAATCAAACATGTGATAAAAAGGGGCTAAGAAATGTGATTAAATTATTGAAATCAAATTATTTTGAGGGATTAAAATTTTTTAAAAAAAAGGAAGGGAAATTGATTGTTTGTTACTTATGAAAATAAAACTTTTAACTAAAAAGAAAAAGGGGAAAAAGGGTTAAGTCTACACTTTCTATTTTGAGTTTTAGGTAAAAAGAGAAGGAGGGAAATTTAAAAAAAATAGGAAACTAAGGGGAAAAGGGGGAAACATAAAGAGAAAGGGAAACTTAAGGAAAAATCAAAATGACTAACTTAGCAAGGAATCTTGCCTTTAAGAACTTTCTAAATTGAATTCAACTAGTAAATTAGTAAGGGGGTAAGTCATTAAAGTGTGTAAGGGAATATGGGGACACCTAGGAGTGATTCTAGGAATGATTTTAGGTGGGTGAGGGAAATAGGATTAATTAAATAATTAATGAAATTAATTTCTAATGAACGAAGGGGATGGGTGACACATGTATGGGGAGGATTTTTCTGAATTAAATTATTGAACAATAAATTAAATGGGAAATTGGGAAAGAAATGACTTAGAAACTCTATATAAAGGAGGGAGGAGGATGAGGATGGATCTCTTCCTTTATGCATAAGGTTACACTGCAGAAGTTTTGACTTGACTGACTTATCTTGTGGGAGTTGGGATACCCAACTTGGTGAGGAGTGGAAGCTTGACCTTGTGAGGCGTGTTGGGAGCTAGTTGTTCTCTGGTTTAGCGTGTGTGGCCCCTTTGCGGCTCGAGGGGATAAGGGGGAAGAAGAGTACCCCTAGCATTGGTTGGGAGGTACCAGTGAAGTCTCATCGGTTGGCAAGTGGGAGTTGCACGGAGAACACAGGACAATGACTTGGAGCGCTCACCTTGGGCTACGACATGCATAATTTTATTTTGCATGGTAGATTACTATTGATCTTACAGTTTCATTTATGTACTTTTAATTATGTAAATAAATTTTTTTACTTAACATTTTAATCAAGAACTTAAATTTACCATAGCATTAAGCTCGTTGCTTGAATTGATTCCCTTGGAAATCGATCCTTGAATGTTGTGACTGTCCTGTTGGTTTTATTGATTTATTGTGAATATTTTGTGCATTATACTTTGTCCTCATCCCTAGATCATCAGTCCACGCTTGATAAATCGGCCAGGAGCTATATCAGCAGTCATCATTTCATTTCTAATAGACCTATAGATCCTAATGCCCTGCTTTTTATGTGCGTGGATGATGAGCAAAGGATGTTTTTGCCCAGTTGTCTACCCCTGTTGATTGTTCCTGGTTGATTGATTGGCTTGCGTCTTCTTGCATTTGGATACCTCTGTGTATTGTTCATATTCGATATCTATGATTTTAATGACCTCGTTTCTCATTATTTGGACTGTTTTTTTATTCTATTTTATTTCCACTTGAATGTCGGCATTTGATTTAAATCTGGACTGCGTTTATTTTATATTCCTGGAATTACAGTGAAAACTTACCTTGAACACCTGTGCCTTTTTACTCTTGAACAATAGCTAATTATTGTGTCTAAATGGTGGCACATTGCGATGTGTACTGGGCGTTTTTACTACCTGTGATTTTTTTGTGTGGGTGCGGTGTGTACTGGGCATTATTATTGCCTGGGTTTTTTTTGTGTGTGTGTTGTGTGTACCGGGCATTTTCACTGTGTGTGTTTTATCACCTTTTAATGGAAAATAAATTTGCAATTTTGTTTTGACCATGATTTGTGTTAAACTCGGTGCTTCAATGCCTAGGCATTTCATTCCATTATCTGGGCGTTCTCCATGACAAACCCCAGCGTTTTTCTTTTCTTACCTGGGTTGTTACGTTTTTAATACATCTTATGGTATTTACCCTCTGTGTGCCAATGTATTCAACCCCGATTTTTCTCCTAACATACTCCAACAATCAATTCATTTTTCTGGGCATTCTACCCATGTTCCAACCTTGTTTTTTCTTGGTAATATAACCTGCGACCTTACATTTATCCTATTACACAGTCACTTCTTTTATTACCTATGGATTCATGGATTTAAATGATAATTTTCATGTTTTTTGTGTCTGCGATTTCACTGTGTGTGCCTGCATTTGTTTGGACCAGTCTGCACCCACTTAATATAGAGGATGTGATTTGTTGTGCTTGACTGCAATTCTACTGGTGTGTCTGCATGTTCATTGTGCACTGGGTAGCGATCCATCTTTCTTAGCCTGTAGCCACCCTGCAAACTCATCTCTATAGTGCCAGCTATTGTGTTTTATGACTTCCACAGTGTCTTGATTTGGGTCAACAAATTATGTCCTCCCCGATAGCAAATTTATTATACTCCAAGTTACTATTAATTTAGTATATAAATTGGAAAGACTGTGTGGGGGGGCAACCTAATTATCAAAATGATTTTTTGATATGACTATAGATATATTAATATCCATATGTTGAACAATGACTACTAAACCGACAACCAGTTCATATGTATTTAACGTATATGCTTGGGACATAAATGTATGCACCACGAAATAATTATTGTATTGTATAGTGAATGTATGACACCTGTGTTGTAATGTTTCACATATGTTTTGTATAGCAGTTGAATTTACCTATGCCAGTGTTTCCGTCTGAAAGGACATGTCTGGGAATATATTTTTCATTTATATATCTGCATTTCCTTTTATTGTATCCCAGGATATCGATGAATATCTTTAATGTTATGAAATTTGTAAATATGTTGTCAGTAAAGGTCAGTACTCAATGATTTTAATGTTTGTTGACAACATTTGTATTTGACTGTTACGATGGCTATATTGAAAACATTTGTATTATGAGTATTGTGTAATAATAAAGCAATGCGATAGTTTTATTGACAACATTTGTATTTATCTGTTACAAAAGTTATGTTGACAGTATTTTATTGACAACAATATCTTAAAATGATGTCCAATGATTTATTTTGTTTCTAGAGAAGAACAACTTCACATAAACCTTCTTCTTCGGGAACTTTTATTTCAACCCTTTTTTTTCACTTAAATGACTTAACTAATTTACACGTTAAGTAAATTTATCCTGGAAGAAAATAGAAGTAGATTTTTATAAGAAATAATAATTATTAATGTTAAAAGATGCAAGATTTTAGGGTTTATTGTTTTTATTAAATGTAATAGGATTATATTTTGTTGGGAAGAGGTGAAATGGTGGGTTAATAGGGTTGTTATCATAAAGGTTGTAGGTGTAATGGTTGATTATCTTGCACAAGCTTAATGGACGAGAGTTCAGTAGATGTATCAACTAAAATACTTAGTAGCCTTTAGTTAATTGGCAATTATGTGCCTTGCGCCTTAGGTCAAGATGGAAGGGGTGATTGGTATTTTCGATTCACCATACAGGTTGCCTTGTAGGAAAAAAGAATATTTTAGTCATTCATGCAATTTAAATCAAGTTTTATCATCTTGTGTCTTGTCTATCTGTTTCTTGGGGTGTGGGTGTAGTCCTCTTGTCAGTAACTTAGCTCCTAGAGAGTTGGTTTCATATAAAGTCCTTGGTCCAGATAGGTTAGTTAGCATCAGGGTTATTTTCGCGCCTATCACCTGGGTACGACATGATTCCTGATGAGGGGATCATTGCGTGCCCTAAGTGATAGAGGCGAAGGATGACTTGGTTGGGGTCTGTTCATTCTGTGTGGGTGTTGTTGATCATTGTAAGTTTTCTTTTGGCACTTGATTTGAATTCCTTCATGCGTTGGGTTGTGCACCAGCGAGGTTCTATTTAACTATTCATCAAGGTTGTTGTGTCGAGATGGGGATGTTGTCACTTAGCTTGTAGGCATTGTCATGTTTGTGCCAGGAGGGTAGTCGTTCCTTCTTGTTTTACGCATGTGTCACCCAGTTGCTCGATGTGCCAGCGTGTAGAGACGTTGTTTTATGTTTCCTGATTTGAATTCATTTTCTTATTCGTCAAGGTGTGGTTAACTATGTCATCTTTTCCTTCTTGCCTAAACTTGAAAAAAATAAAAAAAAATTGCACTTTGCTTCGCTTATAGTCATAACGATGGGTTCATTACAGATTAAGTTCACATTACATTCATTGTCCTTCTGGGTACCTACCTAGGTATCCCCATATTGTCATCCCTAGGTACAATACATTCCACCCATATTTCCATTATGACCTGCTAAGTAATGTAGTCGATCAGTACCATGCATGAGAATCCATCCATCCTAGTTAAATGTGGACATGGGGTCCAACTGTGGCCTTTCCTCCTCAATCTCAATTATGGTTTCTCCTTGCGATCCATGTCTTCATTGTGCCACTCTGGTATCTCCATGCATTTATTTTAGTCCTCCATGTGTCATCATACTTGTTTCCTTTTTGGTTCCATGTTGATCTATAATAAGTTTGATAAATCTCACGCCCTTGATGTTATGACATTTTTTTCTCTGAGTGGTGTGGGTGGTGATATACAATGACCTTAACTATTGGTTCTTATTTCTTTGAATCTTTATCATGTGGTTACTTAGCTTCTTCTTCATTTTTATGCGCTTCCTAGGGATTTTCTTCAAGTTCATATATAGAATATTTTTTTTTTCTGTTCTAAGACTTTTGCGACCATTGTTTTGTTCAGAGAGTTCTTTTGGATTCATCGCATAGGTTTTCTAATTTTCGACGTTTCGGACCAAACTAATTAGAATCTTCTTCTAATTACACATCATACTCTTAATTTTATGTCTCATTAAGTAATACAATTAATTTCCCTATAAGGACTTCTTCAAGCGCCTCCTTGGTCCCTTCTTACATAGTAAGATAAATATCTTGCAATGTAATTTTATTTTTCTTGTACCAAAGATTCAAAAAATTATTTCTTCAAGTGCCTCCTTGTTCTTGCATAGTAAGAGAAATATCCTGCAATGTAATTTTATTTTTCTTGTACCAAAGATTCAAAAAATTATTTTTCACATTAATATTAACTGTACCAACTCATTGTATCCAAAGATATCCCAAAATAATATCCACATCATCTATATCTAAACATGAAAATATGAATGCAACACA
Source organism: Picea glauca (assembly GCA_000966675.3). Lineage (NCBI taxonomy): Eukaryota > Viridiplantae > Streptophyta > Pinopsida > Pinales > Pinaceae > Picea > Picea glauca. The sequence continues at coordinate 47,641 of JZKD02S1493505.1, forward strand.
TATTTATCCATAGTAATATTCAAATCTTTACAAATTTGGACATTTTCACCTTCAATTTGTGTGCTTTGAATATTTATTTTGGGAAATTGCAATATTTTAGTCAAATTAACATTGATGAAGTTATGTTTATTACTGGCGTTTGTAGAAACAATAACATTTTACTATTGAATACATCCATTAACCTGTAATAGTAAGTTGGTGCATCAAAACAAACCCTTGTTACTCTCTTTATCTTTATTCCCAACATGATATCACCTATCCAAAGATACTTGTTCATATTCTTTATATAAAAGTTCCTTCATCTTTTCCTAGCTAAGAATATTCCACCAGATGGCCACATCGCCTCTTAATTGAAGAGAGAAATCCATTCTCCAAAACATGCACAGTGAGGACTTTGTCTCTTTTATGTATTATTGAATACTAGGACCATCATATTTTCTTGTAAAATACATGTATTGCTTGTGAAAACCCAAAAACAGAACTAGGGTTTCAAAAAAATCACTAAATTTTCAATGGACTTCGTTTGTCTGATTAGGGTTTGAGATAACTAATTTAAAATGATCATTACTTTGGATATGCTTATGTTATTGGCTATTATGATCACAATTATCAAATTCCACAATCACTCTAGACCTACTAGAATTAGTTGGACTAAAATCTATGCACTCTATCAAAATATATCCAATCTACAAATAGCATGGTC
>JZKD02S1493505.1:79201-101357 GCA_000966675.3 Picea glauca
AACCCTCAATGTTTTTAAACTTAGCAATAATGTTCTCATACATCCTTATTACAACAGCCCTCAAATCGAGAGGCACTTTTATCTCTTCCAACCTATTCCAAATTTTTTTCCTAGGAACCATGTCAAAAGATTTTTTAAAGTCAACAAAACAAAAAAAGAAGATTGGTTTTAGTATTGCAGAACTCCTCTGCAATGATCCGAAAGGTAACAAGATGGTCCACATTTGAATGATATCTCCTAAACACGGCCTTTAGCTCTTTTACCGTGACTTTCTAGCCAAAGGCTAATCTTCTTTTCCAAAATAATTCCATAAAGCTTGGCTAAAATAGGGCTAATCATAATGGTCTTATAATTAGAGGGAATGTTTCTATCACCATTTTTAAAAATAGGAACAATGAGGCTTTGCGTCCAGGGTTTAGGGAAGCCCTGCTTAACTGCGAAATTGAAGAGCTTGTGTATGTGAGGGATAAAGACTGGCCCTCCGATTTTAAAAATTTAAGCTTGGTAGCCTTCAATGTCCTTAGCTTTCCCATTTGTGAGTCGCTTAAACCCGAACTCTATATATTCATGTAAAAAAATATTATTAATATATTTTTACTTTATTAATGTACTATTAATAATTTAATGTATTTTTAAATACTTAATATTTTATTAAGGTATGAATGTTTTATTAATAATTTAATTAATAATACTTTATTAATATATTAATGTTTTAATTAATAATATTTTATTAATGTATTAATTAATTAACTAATAGTTTTAAGAAGAATTATTGTAATAATGTATTTTTAATGTATTATTTTATTGGTGTATTAATATATTTTAATTTTTTAATATAATAATACTTTATTAATGTATTATTGGCATACATTAATAATGTATCAGTAGTGTAATAATGTATTGGGTAATAATGTAAATTAATACATTCATGTATACATTACGCTAATATATTAATGTATCATTAATTACATTATTTATTTAAGTATTTTAATATATAAATTAATTAATGTGTTACATCAACCACTTTATAAAAGTGGTTGATACGTTAATTATAAAAATAAATTAATTGATACCTTAATGCAACGACATATTAATACAAGGTTAGGTGTATCATTAATATATTAGTATTTTAACAATGTATAAATTAATACAATTAATTAATTATTATATTAAATTTATTAATCAATATATTATATAAATTAATTACTTTCATCTATATATAATATTTATATATTATTATTATATGTTACATTAATATAATACAATACATTAATAGAGCATTATTTTATATACATTGATTTGATACATTATTAAAACTTAATGTTTTAATTTATCAATTTTTTAGTAATGTATTTATTAATGTATGAAGTGTAATTTTTTTATTATTTTAATAATGTATTAATTTATTAATATTTTAATATTTTAATAATATTAATTAATAATATATTAATAATTAATAAATACATTAATATATTAATTAATTAATATATATATGATTGTTTCCAAGACATGTGGGTTGTCAACAAACAACAATCACTTTATAAATTTGTTTATAAGTAATACAAACCCTAACTGTAATATATAACATTAAAGTTTTCAAATTAATTAAGTAATTTTGGTCTTTGTAATTCTATCATCCAAATAATAAATGTCCATTCTTGCTTAGCCCTTCATTTATGGAAGCACACATTATTAATAACTATTCCTATACTAAACCCCTGATTCTGAAATTTAGGTTTTATTAATGAGATATTCCTGTGCCAAAAGGTTGATTCTGAAATTTAGGTTTTATTAATGAAATATAATTAAAGATAGTATGCGAAGACAACCCCAAACCTGACGTTAATCTTAAGTCAAAACATATGTATGGAGTGCCCACAGCCTTAATCTTAAGTTAATTTAACCTAGCTTTCATGGAATGGAAACAAATACTTGCTTGTGTTGAGTGCATGTACTATCTTACTAGCACAGCTACAAAGTGGCTGGTGTTGTGGTTGGTGAAGGCCGAAAGTTATCTAGATGGATAGTATTCTGGTGAATTGAAACGCACATAGAGTTGAAGAAATTTAAAAATTAATCTTAAATGTGGTAATTTCAAAGGTTAATCAATCATATGGTGGTACAGTAATTTCTTAATATGATTAGGTAAATGTTAAAAAATAAACAGGTTAACTGATGCATTAAAAAATACAAGGAAGTTATGAAGAGTAAATCACATTCATTGATTTAGGAGAACAACTAAAAATATTCCAATAAGTATAAGTCTTTCAGTGTAATCAACCATTAAAAGACAAAGATTTAAACTTAAGGTTGTTGTTGAAAAAATGCATCCTTGTAATCATAACAACCGATCTCTCCCATCAGAAACAATGCATTTGCAAAATGCGTCTTACAATCTACAGATTTGCACAAGAGATCAAACAAAGAAAGAGAAGTTCAAAAAAATGAGGAAGAAGTGATGAAAGCATAAATAAAACAATGTAGCAAAATATTTGTATTTGAGATAAAAACCAGGATTAATAATTGTATTGGTAAAAGTGAGATATCAGTGGCAGAAGATGATCTTCAAGAAGATAGAGAGTTTCTGATTAGGTTTTCTTAATCGGTTAGTTTAGTGTAACGTAAGATGAAATACACCATAAAATTCTGTTTTCGATCGTATAGTCGAAATGAACTGCAATGTAGTTGAAACTTGAAACAACGTGGAATGAATAAATATATAAAACTCTTCAATAGTCATTTTCAGTTACCAACAAAAATATAGAATCGAATTATATATATACATTTGGAAGGGAGCAATGAGAATTCATGGCGGCTGTTTGACAAATAACACAGGAGCCACTGCTATGATTAAAATGTATGGAGTGCCCACAGTACTATAACTCGATTCAGCAGGAGTACGTATATATAATCGGCTTTTAGCTGAATAGAAATAACAGATGATAACAGTAGGTGCATGAGTCCTCCGTTAGGTTCCACCGGGAAGCATATCTCACATACTGTAACACCATTGCTTCTCGAGTCTCCTGTTGTTATAGAATATTGCTGCTAAATCATGCACTTCTTCAACACTCACTGTATGACTCACACTGAAACCTCTTGAACTACCTGAGGCTCCCCTTCCCACTCCAGAGAACAATATGTGCACGGGTACAAATAAATTCCCGGGTCTGAGCTGAATAGCAGTAACAGACGATAACAGTAAAGGAATATCAAGTATAGGAGTCCTCCGTTAACTGCCCCTGGCAAGCATTTCCTGATACCTCGTATAAGACTGCTGCCTCTCGAGTCTCATGTTGTTATAGAATCTTGAAATGAAGGCGTCTGCTAAATCATCCACTTCTTCAACACTCGCTGTATTATTCACACTGCAACATCCTGAACTACCCGAGGCGCCACCTCCATCATGAATCCTCTCCATTATTAGAGATGGCTGCAGAGAGAAATAAGTATTATCATTGGGACCTGCTGCGGCCTCATGTAACCTTGCGTCCTGTGACAGATAATCCAACTTCGGAACTGTTGGTGTAGAATTCATGAGAATATTAATGCCATGATTGCAGCGTTTCTTCCTTCTAATGAGGTCATTAATATGAATATCTTTCAGAGTCTCCACAACCATCTTGATGAGGGTCGGAGAAGCTTTAAGTAAAGATTTGAATAAACGCCAGGCTTGTTTGAGCAGATCTGTAGCATACGAGCCATTGATGCCATGGTTGACTATAATGTTCTTCACCTTTGAGCTAGTCTTCATGATCATCTCTGAAAAATGAAAAAATCAATGTATAAGTATCGAGGTACTTGGCTGTGAGAAAGTGGGTTGATCCACGCAAACAAACGGGCATACGGGGTATATATAATAAGCTTCATGCCGCGGAGTGCGCTGTTCAAAAGGCACGAGTCTTAGGGTTAGGGTTTGGGTCACTTAAAAAGAAAATCTTCAACAAAAATGGAAAAAGATGCAGATAAAATGTGCACGACAGGGTGGGGATCATGGGTGGCCTGCTTCTCTTTTGGTCGTTGGATCGTCGGCAGGTTCTGTCTGTGTGTAATCTTCGTCGGAAAGACTTACAAACACAAAATAATTCTTATAATGGGAAAAGTTGGATGAGGATGTGAAACATCATGTCGTTTAGCTTTTCAAAAATATATGTATTATCTTCACATTACTTACAAATTTCTCCTCCATTTCTATAGGCAGTAGGTTATCTCCGGACTAATCTTTTTTCGGAGTAATCAGTAATCTTAGGTTATCTCCGGACTAATCTTTTCGGAGTAATTAGTAATCTTTTCTGTACAGGTTTTTTTTAGCTAAAAAAATAATTAGAATTAGGTTAAATTTTCAGGGGTAGTTTGAGTTTTGTATGGATCAAAGTTTCATGCATTTCAGAATCTTAGTCTAAAAGTTTTGTCTATTTTAAATCAACCTACATACTCAGAAAATTGATCAAAATTTTGGATTGATCAAAAAACCTAACAGAAAAATAACTCTGGAGAGAAGATTGCTCATGAGTTAACCCACTCCTTTCTATAAAGGAAATTATAAATAATTTAAAAAATATTAAACAATATACATTTAGTTAATTATTATGTATTCATTGATTTATTGTTTAGTGTATTTTGTTTGTTGGATGATAAATAAAGTAAAGTCATAAAGTACATTCTTATTGAAGAATAAGATATATTAATCATTAGTTCAATTAGTTAATCATTGATTTATTGTCAGTGTATCTTGTTAGTTAGATGATAAATAAAGTACATCTATTGGAATGATGAATAAAATATATCTATTCAAAAATAAGATACATCCATCATTAGTTAATTTATTGTAAGATGATGAATAAAGTAAATCTGTATTTTACAAATAAAATACACTAATCATTAACTCACTTTATGATCAGCATTTAATTTTCTTTGATTTTCTAAATTTCAAACGGATTGATTAGCTAACTTTATGATTAGCATTTAATTTTCTTTGCTTTTCTAAATTTCAAACTGATTAATTTTAAAATTATTTAGATTTATGTAAGGAAGGTAATAATGTAAGTTGATAACATGATTATATTTTCATCCATTTTGTTAATAGTGCATCGTGGATGCATAGTTCGTAACTACCACTCTGCTTTTATAAAGTAAACGACATCTCCTATGATATGAAATGTTTATCCAATATTATTATTTTGTATGATTTGTGGAAATATCTTAATGATTTGTGGAAATGTTTATCCAATACATCAATCAATCAAGGATGATGAATTATCATTGATCTAAGCTATTTTAAGGGTATGTGGGGTTGTGTTATGGTTCTACCTTAATTTTTTTAGTTTCATATTTATGAGTTACTTAATTAATGTAGGGTAGCCATCCTTTTTAAATAAGGTATACTATATAGTTTTCATGTGGTTAGTTATTGTAAAGGATCATCATTATTGAATAAAGCATGTTAGGTAGTTGGTACCCATTAATATATTTGGTTTAGTCATTGATGTTGGAGTCACTATTAGTTAGGGTCTAGATAGATAGAAAATATTTATAGGTGTAAAAGCTATGCAAAGTTAAAATTGTCAAGAATTATTATGGTATTGGAGTTGCATTCATTGAAAGGTTTCCTCTTCCAAGAGGCACATGAACATTGTTCACCTTTTGAAATATCAATATAGGGTTACTTGTTCTATAGGTTAAATACCCTTTTTTGTTTATTTACCTTTTGTAGATTGATTTTATTCATATATTGTTCTTAATTCTTTGTTTTTTCTATATAAGTACAATAAAAGTTATATTGGATCACTTTCATATGCCAATAGGCACTAACATATTACAGAATTTGGTTTTTAAGCTAGACACAAATTTTAACATTTATAAACATAGAGATCTATCATTCAATAGGTCAAAATGTAGTCAAAATGTGGTAAAAATTAATATCTATAGGGAATACAAGTGGGCTCTCCTAGTTGAATGCCCTTCTACCCTTATATTGGTGCCTTACAAGTAGTACTGCAGTAGAAAAAATATATTCATGGATTCGATCTTCGACATTGAATATTGGAATCCCCCTAAGCATACTTGAGACCATTCGTACAAAACCCTTTTGATCATTTCTCACTACATTACATTGAGCATGACACTTGAAGTGATCACTCTCATTTACTTGGGAATCACATAGTATAGTTAATGGTAAAGTTGATCCTTATTAATTAGTTACATGAAATACCTCCTAAGTACTATTGTTGGAATTCCCAAGTTATATTAGAGAACTATATTCGTTGGAATTACTTTTCTCTTTGGAACATATCAAACCTCTACAACTCGGGTAGTGTAATTCCTATAGAACTTGAAATATCTAGAATTCGAAGAAAAAAAATCAGAATAGTAACATTTTGATAGTTAAAAAAAAAAGGTATGTAAGTAGTCTGGAGCATGCCTAGACCATTTTGGGTAACCATTTTAAAATAATCCTCACATGAAATTGATCATGTGTTGGTGTAGCTCATTGGTAACCCTTTTGATCAACCCAAGTTGTCCCATGAATTCCACTAGAAACATGACCATGGATACAAGGATCACCAAATTGTAAGACCAAGTTTCTACAACCAATCAATAGATACAGCCCATCCCTACACTCACTCTACAAGTAAAATTTCTCATTAAATAGTAGAGTACATTCAGATCAACATGTATGCACTCTAATCCACCTTCAACACTCAATTGGATTCTTGGAATGATTGGATGGGGAAGATGGTTATTGGTGAATCATTAGCAAGTAGTATTCATCATAACTTACCACCCTTTCATGACAATCTATCTAATATGATGCATATATTTCCTAAAGTATATTTTAATAACCTCAATGGATCCAATCCAATAAGATGGGTTGGCTGAATGGAACATAACTTTCCCATTTGAACATTTGAAAATCAAAGTGGGAGTGTTGTATTTGGATAGGTAGTGTTTCCAATGGTGGAAATGGAATAATAAGGAATACTAGGGGTACCTTTCATGGAACTAATTTGTGAAGGTCCTCTATTCTCAATATAAAACTAATACCAATTTGATGGGGGTGTTTATCAAGTTGCATCAAACGAGCATTGTGGAAGACTTTATTGTTTATTTCGAGTGATTAGTGAACATAACAAAAACTACAACTAGTGAGTTTTTCAAGGAGTGTTTTATTATTGGTCTCAAGGAAGAGATCAAATTCCAAGTCAAAATGTCTCACCCAGCTACCTGTTCAATGACCTCTCAATTAGCTTAGTGCAAACAAGTGGTGTCATTTTGGAGGTAGAACGATTGCAAACAATGGGCCTTGCTACCATGGATTTCAAGGTGTTATAAATGAGCTTCAATAATGAGTGACATTGATACACTCTCAAAGGATTCCAAGTAGGCTCTACCGAAATCATTATCTCTCATTGTATGGAAAATATTTTGAAGTGTCACACTAACATTATTTCACAATTCAGTGTCATCCAAGTTATGATAACCCCTCATAAGAAAAATATCACCAGGTATTTGATCCACCCCAAATCCTATCCCCCTCATGTAGTGACCATCATCATGAAATCCCATTGATTCTAGGAATTCAACTACCCAATGTGCATCTTTATAGAAATCCGTTTGTGAATAATAATGAAATTGAAAGGCAAATTCGATCATTTTTGGAATTTAGAGTGATACATCCTAGTACTAGCCCCTACTCCTCCCTAGGAATCATGCTTTTGAAGAAAGAAGGAAACCAATGCATGTGTCCATACTTTTTCACTCTTAACAAAGTGATGATCAAAGATAAATTTATAATTCCAATCATTGGTGACCTCTTGGATTATCCAAGATTCATAGTGCATATTTCTTCACTAAACTTGATTTTCATTCTTGTTATCACCAAATTCAAATGAAAGAGTTAGATATTCCCAAGACCACATTGTGTACACATAAAGAACATTATGAGCTTGTAGTGATGCCTTTTGGTCTTTGTAATGTCCCTATGTCATTTTAATCCTCATGAAAAATATACTTCTACCATTTCCATGCAATTTTGTGCTCCTCTTCTTTGATGATATTTTTATCTACAACAAAAATTGGGAGACTATGTGGATCAAGACTTATAGTTACTCTAGAATAACTAATTATTCATCAAATGTTCCAAATGTGATTTTTGTGCTTCCGAAGTGGAATATTTGGGCCACAATAAAAGTAAATAGTGGGTGTGAATTGACCCTATAAAAATCGAGGCAATGAAACACTAGCCACACCCAAAGACACTCAAAAGTTTATACGGTTTGGTTGGCCTTACTAGATACTATAGGAAATTTGTGAAGAATTGTGGTAGACTTGTATCCCCATTAATATCCTTCCTAAAAAGGAATGTTTCCATGTAGAATGATGCAACATAGCATGTCTTTCAAGCCTTTAAAATAACTTATGTGCATTACTCCAATCTTAGAAGTGTCATACTTCACTAAGACTTTCATTCTAGAATGTGATGCCTTCAACAAAGGTATTGGGGTAGTGTCAACGCAAGAGGAGTGATCATTGGTATTAACTAGTAAACAATTGTGTGATAAAAATTTGGGCAAGTCTACATATGAAAAACAATTATGACCATCATTCACACAAATGATACTTGGTTCCCTTACCTAACTAAGAATTGTTTTGATATCAAGACTAACCATCGTAGTTTGAAGCATTTTTTGGAACAAAATTGTTCTTCATTAAAGTAGAAAAGTTAGGTCACTAAGATGTTAGGATATGATTATGAGATCATCTACAAGAAGGGAAAGGAGAATATGGTGCTTGATTCCTTGTCTCGAAAGAATGAGGTGGAAGGGTCCCTCATTGAATTTCCTTATTGATGCTAGATTGGATAGCAAAGGTTTTCCAAGAATGATTAGCTAATTCTAATATCTTCAACTCTTCAAACATCTACAAATGGATCCAAACCCCTCTATAGGATATACTTTATAGAATGATACATTAATATTAGATATATAAGTCTTACTATGTAATAAAGTCACGTTATGACTTTCTAATATTTTAATGTTTTTTTTTTTGTAAAGCAATATATCCCACATTCATAAGTGGAAACGATTTTCTTAATGAACAATGATATATAAGGAGGCAAACTCTTTTGTAATAAGTGCACTAGTTATTCATTGATAATATCATATGGTGTTATTGTGAGTATCTTTCTTTGAGCTTAGTTATGTGACTCATCCCTATATAGAGTTTCCTCATTTAGTGGTCTAGCTCATTTTGTAATATGGTATCAAAGAAGGAAGTCATATCAATATTATTGTGCCTTTTAAAGATGATGTTTCCACTTTTGTTACTTCAATAGTCTAAGAGTTACGAAGTACCACAATTCGAGGGTGTTTAGTAGTGATTTCACTCAAATCCAAGTTTTGTTTTTTAGCCATGATTTAATGTAGGATCCTTTTTAATTTTATCAACTTAGGCATAAAGGGTTTTATTGCAGTTTAATGGTCGATGTCTCTCATATTTGTAGTATCTACATCTCTGGTTTGCGTAACTGTTTTTTGCAACCGTCGGTAATTATTTGTTAGAAGTGAAAAAGATATGATATGATCATCATGGATATCTCATTGGAGAAGTACTCGGGTTTCAATTTCCATACATGGAAAGTGAATATCTAGATGCAATTAATGAACAAAAACCTTTGGGGGATTGTCAAAGGAACAAAGGAGGCACCTACATATCTGAACAAGTTGATAGGATGGGAGAGCATATATGATAAGGAAAAAACCATTATTGGCCTTGCCATATCAGATTCAAAGCTACATCACATAGATATAGAAAAACAATACAAGGAGATCTGGGAAATATCAACAAGTTATTTGGGCAAGTAGTGAATGTGAAATTTTCCCTGAAATTACAATTATTCGGCTTTAAGATGCCAGTTGAAGCCTTGGTCATGTCAAGTCACGTCAAAAATCAAATATCTATTATCAGAAAAATTGCAAAATTCAAGGCATTAGTTGATGAGGAGGGTGCCAAGGCTATTCCCCTTGACAATTTTCCACCTAAATACAATAGTGTTATCTTTACCTTGAGTCAGCTACCTTCACAAAGTATGGAAAAAATAATTGCAGCATTTCTAGTAGAAGAAAAGAGAACCACTGAAGGTGATAGCCAATCGGAACTTGCATTCTATGCAAGAAACAACCGGAATAGATCAACAAAATAAAAAGAGAAAATATAATGCCAATATTGCAAGAACATGGGTCATACAGCTTGGAATTGTAGATAGTGAGCCAATGACATTCTTAAGGGAAAGGTCAAATATAGACAACATATAGCGAGTGTATCCCTGATTGAAGATCCGTCGAATGCTGACAGTGATGAAAAATCTACTGAAGAAAGGGATTTTATGCATTTTAGGAAGCCCACACTTTGAAGATAGGAAGGGATCAGTTAACAACTCAAAATGGATTGTTTCCAAATTAGTTCAGAAGTTGTGGATCTAGGGAAATTTCCCTCATTAGTTGGAGGGGCATGCATGTGGATTGCAGTCTACTAGTGAGGTTACATGTCATGAATATGGATTGATGTCTGGTAATTGACTTCGGGAGATTCATTATTCAGGAGTTCGGGTAGGTGGAATCTGAGAACTCACAAATTCAACTCAGTAGCTACATCGTTACGACGATTATGAGGCAGCTTGATGGAGCTCAAACTGGTCTAGGAATTATGTTCAAAGAAGAATCTTATAAAGGATGTTATCGAAGTTTAGTGTTCAGTTTATGTGTTTTACATTCAGTATATGTATTTTATTTCAGTTTGTTTCGGCATTGTACACTTTATGGGGGGTATTAGAGGTATAAATCTTACTATGTAATAAAGTCACTTTATGACTTTAGAATATGTTAATGTTCATTTTTTGTGTAAAGCAATATATCCCACATTCATAAGTGGAAATGATTTTCTTAATGAAAAATGATATATAAGGAGGTAAAATCCTTTGTAATAGTGCACCAGTTATTCATTGATAATATCATATGGTATTATTGTGAGTATCTCTCTTTGAGATTAGTTATGTGACTCACCCCTATCTAGGGTTTCCTCATTTAGTGGTCTAGTTCATTTTGTAATAATCAAGGTATAATGGATGAATCCTTTTGGTGTATAATTTTTCTTTAAAATCACATCATTAGAAAAATAACATTCCTCTCTTCCAATGGATCACTCTAGCTTTAATAAAATGTGTGAATGGGTTAAGCATTAATTATTTTGGGATATATTGAATAATGGCATCAATACTTTTCTAGTTGAACATGACACATGTTAAATGAACAAGGGTAGAACAATGAACCCACCTAGGGAATTGTAGTGCCCCATTTTGGGGCTTCCATAAGAAGGAAATCTATCATCATGGTGGTTGTTGACCAAATTTCCAAATATAGCCATTTTTATGATTTACAACACTCGTTTACGCCATCCATAATTTCAAAAGTCTTCATTGGCCATATTTTTAAACTAGATGGAATTCCTAATATAAATATGGCAAATTGTGATCCTGTCTTTACCAAAACGTTTTGGTAGGAGTTGTTTAAACCATGGGGAACCCAATTGAAAATGATCATGACCTATAACCGTAAAATAAATATTTGGTGTTGGAGAACTTAGGGATTAGTAGATATATAATTCTATACATTACAAGAATGGGTGGTTTCTAAATACATCATTGAATCACACAAGTGCATAGCTCAACATACATATAAACAAACAAAATTAAAAAAAATGCCATAATAGATTGATCCATGAGACCATATATATATAACCCCCAAGTGTAATGAAATCCCTTCAAGTGAGGAAAACATAGTCATCTTTGGTTGGTTAGGGATCACATTGAAATCCCACTTTTTTTCCTCAACTTGTGCACAAAATCACTTCCATGGTTGACCCGACTAATCGTTTGACCTCTCATTTGACTATGTTGGTCAATTGTTAACTAAATGACTCTAGAATATCTATATGTATGAGTAACCTACTCTTGTAATAGTCATATAGAGGTGGTCAATAAGTTTATAAATTTATTTGAGATGATTTGCATTAGATCAACAGGGACAATGAGTCCAATGGCTACCCCTTGTGGTGGTACAATACACCTATCATGGTGCTACCCAAATTTAACCCTATGAGGTTGTCTATGGACAAAAATCCACGTATTAGGCCTCATACTTACTAGGCACATCCAAGGTTTAAGAAGTGAACATATTTTTTATCACAAGAGTTAATATTCTCTATACACTTAAGGAATTTTTTCTTGACTCAAAGAATAATGGGAAACAAGAAGTGAATCATTTCTCATAGTACCATTTTGAATTATGGATTAGATGTTTTTATTTCTCTATCCTTACAAGATGACATATCTCAAGGAGAAGATCCATCAAAATCTATCACCCAAGTTCTATGGACCCTATTAGATACTCAATCAAATAGGTCACATAGAAATTGTCTCTTCTAATCCACTCCAATATCCATATTGGCCTTTCATATATTTTAGGGATTGTTGCACAAAATAATGGCAGCACACCCTTTGCATAATTTCAACCATGTCCAATGGATCCTCAAGATAGTTGCATAGAAAGTGGAGTATGGTCATTATATAGCCTAAGTTGACTGGTCTTTATTGTTCTAATGGAATAAATTTACTTAGATAACTAGGTTAGGTAGGTATTGACACAATCAACCTTAGCTATTGTAAATATTGTATGAGTAGACCCTTCAAGGCTATGGGAAAAAACTTGATTTATTATGATATGGTTGATGGGTTGTTTGTTAGAGAGACCTTGGATTGTACTATTGTGAGAGACCTGCATTCTTATTGTAGGCATATAAATGTAATGGTTGTGCTAGATAATAAGAATGAAGACCCATGTTTTCAGTTCTAGTAACTAAGTGATGCAAGGTATTATGTTTATTCCCTTTCCATTTTATGTATTTCCAATGGTGGTTTATAGTTCTGTTATGAATACTTATTACTTGTTTATATTTAGCAAGGGTTTTATGTTGAATATATCATCACTCAATAATGAATCACTTCTCATTCCACCATCATTAATTCTTTTGTGTAAATTATTTGGAAAGTACAACAAATGGAAGTTTATACTTAGAAGGATTTGCTTCCTCCTAGTGTTTAATAAATATAGTTAAGTGTAGATCCATCTTAACTTATGATCTATCATGAAATGAGAGGGATCAAATCCCTCAAGGTGCAAACTTTTTCTCAAGTTTTTTTTCAATCTAAAAAAATGTTTACACCTTGATAGAGTGTGTGTATGAGAACTCACATGAAATTTTTTTTCTTATTAAGATGTATCCCTCATACAAGGCTATAGAAAGCACCTTTATTAAGATATAAAAATTATTGGTATCTAAATATTACAACTCTTTTGCACTTTTTGACTTGGATATTGACAACCTTGCAAAAGCTAGTATTTTTACTACGAAGGTTTTTTCTACTAAGATTTATCATTATTACTATACTTATATCCATATCAAGGGTGATGAGTTATCATTGCTATAAGATATATTAAGGGAATGTGGGTTTGTTTTTGGGTCCTACCCTAACCCCTCTAGTTAAGTATACTTATGAGTTAGTTAGTTAATTAATTTAGGGTGGTCATCCTCTTTGACTAAGGCATACTATATAGTTTTCATGTGGTTAGTTATTGTAAAGGATCACAATTATTGAAAAAGGCATGCTAAATTCATTTTCATTTTCCATCATTGGATAATTCATTTTCCATCATCTTATCTTGTAGTTCTTGGAGGGGTCTCTCTACAGAATGATTTATTGTGACCAGGGGGATAAATTATTGAAGGAGGGTGTACTTTGGATGAGTGATCTTGTGGTTTGGAGCCAGATTCATCATCTGAAGTTGGGGTTTCTTATCATATGATTTAGTCTTCACCAGATCCACAGATTCATATATTTTTCTCATAGTTTGGAGGTCAATTCATTGTGTTCATATTTCTTTGGATTTTCCAGCCAAGGAGGGCGCAACTCTCCTTAGTTTTCACCAGTTTGTATGAAGGAAACTTTATGGGTTCAGTAGATATTTTGTATTCATCCATTAGAGACATATAGCAGGCTAGATATATTTTGTTACTGAAGCTTGGAGCTATATTCAGCCACTTCACATTATTCTTCCATCTGTATTCCAGATATGCCCATCTCTTGTATTGAGGTCAGCTTTATGTCTAAATAAAATACAGATATGAGGTATGTGTGGTTATTTCTTGTGTTACTTCCATTGCATATGGTTGTGTATCTATTGTTTATATATTCCTTTCATTTAAGTGTTGCAAAACTCAATAAAACCATCCTAGCACAATTGAAGAAACAAATCAGAAAATTGTTTAACAAAATACCACAACTAGAAAACACACTAAACCCCAAATGTTCCAGGCAAATCTGTTTGGGAACATTATAGTGGTATCAGAGCGTAAAAATCCTACCAGCCTATGGGAATGAGCACATTCCTAGAAAAAAATTGTTTGCAAGTTGAGAAAGTAGTGGGATAAAAGGATGGATACCCAAGAAGAGCTTCGGGTAAAACTGGAGCAAGGCATATATGAGTGGATATCATAACTACATACAATTAGAGCATGGTGTAAATGGGATACACCCCCCCAAATTTGTGGATTGACAGGAGCACGGATTGAGCCTACACCCATTAGGAGTAGGGAAATTTGCTATAGTTGTAAAGAGCCTTGGGAGACATATCACAGATGCATGGGTAAAGGGAGAGTGCATTACATTGAGGTGCACTATGACAGTGATGAGGAGGTTTTGTATGAGGATACGAACTTAGATGAGGAGCAATCACATGAGGCCATTAACTTCAGCACATATGATGGAAGATTGGATGAACTACCTTTGGGTGTTGACATGACTACTAAGAATTCATGTATGGGGGATGATGAGTTTTCTATGGAGATGAGCATGAAACATTCTTCATATTCTCAATTACCTATACTAGCCATGCCACATGAGGATATCAGTGACATTCAGAATGTGGTAGGGGATCCTTGTGTGGTGATTGAACATAAGGGACATGTGGATCTGCAGGCCCAGGAGGATAGGCATGACTTGGAGACAGATGACTACATACATACCTATCAGTATGGGGAGATTTATTCACCTCTTTTAGGGAGTCGATTGATAGATCAGGTTGGAAAGACCGACATATTGATGGGACGCTTACTTCCGGGACCAGCCTACAGTGACAAGGATACTTTCCTTGTTGGTTGGGATGACCATATCACATGTATGGACACATGTATGGGATCTAGGTGTAGATGATATTAGTAGGATAATGTAACACCTCGATTTTAACCCTTATGAACTAGAATGTATTATGTAATTGTAACTTAGGCTAGTGAGTCGGTAAAGTTGAAAAGGGGCCAGAGTGTCTAGGAAATGTAATACTTCAAATACATTAATAAAATACATTGTTGGTTGCAAGACAGACAAGGACAAAAGAGATAGGGGGTTATGATTCCATGATAGAGGGGGCTTGAGGGGATAAGTCTTTTTATTATTATTTTATTTACCCATAATTGATTTTATGGAGAAAATGGATTACATGAGCTTCTTGGGAGAGAGACCATGTGGCTCTTGTATTCATGTAATTATTTAAACACCCCTTGGGGGACTATTTTTGGGGGGTTCTTTTTCCGGTTCTTCTTCTTCTTATTATTCTTCTTCTTCCTTTTCCTTCACTCACTTGAGTTGAATTTGTGTGATCTTGGTCTGAGAATAGATATGAATGGATGTTTAGGTGGATCTTGTTTAATTTTTCTCACAGTTGTGAATCCTGAGAGTCCCTGCATGGAGATTCTTGACCAGAAGCATTGGAGCACTGGAAGGAGATGGACAGCCTGAGGGACTGTGTGGCAGGAAGGGAGTCCATTCTCTTTGGTTGTGCAGGATGGAGAGAGATAGTGTACTTTGGATTGTTGTGAGTGTTGAAATTCATGTGATAGCTTGAGTGTTGAAAGGCATGTTAGTTATGAGATTGATGGAAGTTCAGATAGAACTATCCACAACTAAGAATCCTTGGAGTTTCCAGTAGGGATATTTTTTGAACAGTAGCACTGGATCCCATTAGAGAAATGGGGCATCCTAAGGGACTACATGGTAGAGAAGGGTGTCCCTTTCTTTCAGTTGTGTAGGCTGAGGAGGAAAGAGAGCTGGAAATTCGGATTTGTTGTGTGGTTGGGAAACTTGAGAGCTAGTTAGCCAACTGTTGTGTGTTTTAGATTTGTGTAAGGAATCGTCCTTGTGTATTCATAGCCCTGGATCAGGGGTGGCCTTTTTTTTAGTGTAAAAGAACAACAATGTCTATGGTTGGGAGGAACATCCTTGGTCTACAGCCAGTTGGTGGATGTTTACTTGCAAAGATAAGTGCTCTCTATGATTTCTGTATAATGTTTAATTCCGCTGTGTATTTAATTATCTCTTAGATGTGTATTTTTAATGTGTTTGTATGTTGTTTATTTGTTTTGCATGGCATGTTGTCTTCTTCTTTATGTTGTAGCATGGATATTTTCTTATGCATGTGATTTTCATGCCTCTAACTTTAATGAGAAGTCCTTTGATTTCGAGATAATATCAGAGAACTGAGGCTTTGTACTGCAATGTGCCCCACATGCTGATGGTTGGGTGTGTTTCATCCTGTCTAAGCATGTTTTAAGTGGAGTAGTTTGGCCTTTGGGTGGTTTGGTATGTTATAGAATGGTATCAAAGCTTCTGGTTGAAACATCGGGCTGGTATGGGTCTGGTCTGTTGGTCAGAGTCTTGTGGTTGAGATAGACATATGACCTTGAAATTGTAAATCTTAGGAGGAATGGCGTTGCAGAGTCCATGCAAAATACAGAGTGTTAGATCTCCTTTGTAAGGGATCGTAGGATCATGACCATCCCTTTCGAATTTAGGAGTGATCACCACTGTTGGATCAAGGGAGATCTGGATCGTTGGATCGGAGGGCAGTTGAACAAGGGTTGTTCGATAAAGGTGAATCCATAGGTTGGGAAATTTTAAGTCCCAGTTGTCAGATCTAGATTGTTGATCATCAGTCGTCAATCAAGGCCAAGCACGAAAGGTAAGACTTCGGAACTTCGTCGCTTTGGCGATCTTGGTAAAAAAGAAAATCCTAACCTGTCGAAGGCCTAAGTTGTGAAGTCCATTCAGCCATCCAATCTGATGGGAGGCGTGAAGGGATATTCATCATTGGTCGTGGTCACCCGGCATTGACCACTTCGGGAGTTTTAAGCCTTGTTGAACTACTACAACCTAGAGCCCCGGAGTGTCGAAATCCTAGATTTTTCTGTCAATTGTTAGATCAAGGGAAGGAATTTGGGAGTGTTTTGCATCGTCAGATCTAGCAGTGGTGGAAGGGTAGTGAAGTTCAGACTTTGGAACTGTTCCACTACGTCGATTACTAATTATGTTGCAGAGAAAAACCCCAAAGCGTCGGAGCCCTAAGTGCCAAATTCATGAAATGTAAAAACATGAGGTCACGTGGACCATCGGGTCTAGAGTTGTGATTATGGATCCTCCATGTGGTTGATGATGTGGATTATGCCATGTGGCAAGGGCACCGTGTGGGGACACGTGTCACCTAGATTTGGTACCTTTTGGACCTTGATTTGTTCATTTTTTTAGTGAAACGTGGTACATGTTCCATGGCTCCACATCACCCTAGGTGACGTCAACATGTCATGTCATCTCCGGGAGTATGTAACTTCGGTGGTTTCTAGGTTTCTACCAATGAAAAGTATCGAAGCTTGATGTTGAGAATTCATGTAGACTGTCAATATGAGTTTTCTTCAGGACCTTTCTCAACTGTTGGTTTAAGCCATGGAAGAACAGGGTAAGTACTTTGAAGGATTGTCACTCCGAGGAAGTGGTAGACTTGGAAATGGAATTATCCCAAAGCCCTAAAGAAATGAATTTCTTAAGTGTGTGAGGATTTTTCATCTGAACGCTTGATTAAATATGGATCGTTCGATTAATCCATGGATGAACAGAGTAAGCACTTCGAAAGATTGTCACTCTGGGGAGGTGGAAGACTTGGGAATGAAAATATCCCAAAGCCTCGGATCACCAAATTTTCGAATTGGTTGAGAGTCATCTATCTCAATGCTTGATTAAGTTGAAACGTGGATCTCATTGAAGCCTCCATATGGGGGCGAGACCATCCATTCGATGGAAGATTAAATCTCAACCGTGATTTTTTGCTAGTGGAATGATTGATGGGTTCGGTGAATCGTAACTCCGGGGGAAAACAAAATTTGACAAGGGAAAACAGTTGAAGGCCTAAGTATGGAGGACTTGGTCCCAGCGTTAGTCCCATGCTAAGGTAAATATGGTCTGGAAGTAAACCATCCCTCGGACTTGGTGTTCACGCAAGATCCTGTGTAAAAAAACATAGAGCGGGGTGCTAAAGGGTGATTAAGCCCGCATTTTCGAGTCATGGTCACGTGGAACTTGGTTTGAAGGAATCTTCTTTGCAGTTTTCTATTTTATGTATCATCTAAGGGGAATTAAAGTGGTTTTTCAGGGAGCCCTAACTTTCATCTCTGACATCCAATTGGGGCAAGAGTACAGTTATTGGAAATTTGATTAAGAGGATCTACAGGAAAATATAAGGAAACTGTTATAATATGAAGATTGATATAATTTTCTTCATGAATTAAATAGAAAAGGTACATGTAAATTTAATTGACAATTTTGTATGATATGTGTAATTCTAACCAGATGATTACCTGCATATTTTGGTAGGATTAGAGGTATAATCAGATCAATTCCAGTTTAGGATCAGATGTTAGGGTCATGGAAGAATGACAGAGATTACAGGAGTTGGATGAGGCAATCAAGAGCTACAGAGAAAGTAATGAAAGGTGGACAAAGAAATCAGGAATGGTGGAACAAAAGTATTAGTCAACAACCACAGAATCTGAATAAACTGCAGGTACAACAAAAACAAGAGTCCACACATAAGATATGAAGCTAGCAGGTTAAATATGTCATGTATGGGAAAAAAATGAAAAGTATGACTACCTAGCCTTGAAGGAAGAGATGTGTAGACAGTTGCAAAGACTAAGTGTGAAAGAAATCCACTTATGACATTAGAGTTCACGGTGGAAATAGGATGCCAATGAAAATAAATTGAATTCTCTCTCACTTGAAAAGTGCTAATGAATTAAAATGGACTTCTATTGGGGAATGGTATTAAGTGTGAAAGGTATGGTTTCATGGGGAAATGTTAATAAACTAATCTAATGGGGAACTAGGAGTAATAGTATTTGATTCAAGAATGTTGTAGTAGAGTGATGGAATGTTTGAGCTACTTCATTCTAGGGTGTTGGAATGTTTCATAAAGGTAAAGTTGGATATGACTACCTAGGAGAGGTTGTTGAAAATAGAACACATTGATTGGATTGCAGAATGGCCAAGTGGAACTTGGCTAGAAAGTGTTCAAACCGGGGAACCATAGTGCAGATGAGAAGAGTGAGAGAACACAAGGCAACAAGGATCTGAAGGAGTTCAAGAACAACCAACTACAACATAACTAGATAAATAAATAAGTGAATTAAAATAGAAATCCACTAGAGTGCATGAGGCATACAATGAAGTTAAAATGCATATGAATTAGTAGGAATGATGATAGTAAATGTTTGGTGCATATGGATGTGTAATTGCACATGCTTGGATATGCATATAACATGCTTGTGAACTTAGAATAGTCTATTATTATGAAATAATGATTGAGTATGACTAATGATGGATTATGTATTCAAGAAAAATGATATAGCAAGGTTAAATATGTGGATTTTGTTGTTGCTTATGATTTCCATCTAGGTGAATACCCATGAGGGTGAAAAGAATGGTGATTAGAATGATGAAGGAGGAAGTCTATGAGCTTCTGCAAATATTAGTTGGTCAGATAGAAACAAGTAGGTTGATAACAACCAGGAAAGTATGCATTTAGTTCCTGTTAATGCATACATGTTGAAGGGGATTGACGTAAGAATTCCCTCAGTTAATTTTCAATATTTAAATTGATATGTAATGGCCAAAGGCCTAGAGTATGTAAATGTTGTTGATTCTATAATTCATTTAGATAAAAAGTTGGTTGCATATTATGTTATGATTGGTTATGGGATCATAATCGGGTTAATTCAGGAGACATAATCCTTCTATAAAAATGAATACCCATAGATCTAGTCATGTGTTATACCATAATATGGTTGGATATGGAAGGGCTATAGAGATATGTTAGTTCTCAATGGTATCTACTGTATATTTGATGTTTGGACTACAACCTCCTTGCCGACACTGAAGAGAACTTGAGAATTATATTATTGGTGTTGTGTTTGGGTTGAAAAGGATGGTATCCAAATAGTCAGGAAAGAAGTAGGAAGTGTGTGGATGATTTGTTGAGGCATTGACTAGACCTTCCAACTCATCGTGGTGGAATGCATGACATAGTTATGTGGTATTATGTTGCCAATGCATGGATGAATTGTATAGATGTGGCCATGGGTATTGGCACATTGATTGTTATTTTATTTAGTAATTAATTGTTGCATTATGAAAATCCTATGGTGTTGAAAATACTTAATGATGGATAGATGCATTATATTTAATATGAGTTCTAGTTGAAGGTGATTGGATTGTTGTTTGTTACAATTCCAAGATCAGTTTTTGGAGCTATTAAAAATGTTACAAGTGATGTTACAGGAATTATTGAATGCATGCATAGATTATATAACATAGAAATGATTATGCTAACAGCTGAAATGATGTGAGTATTGCTAACTCATAAAGTTGAAAAAACTTAAGGAACTGTTAGATATTACAACAATAAAGTTGCAGGTTAAAGTAGTTACATAATGATAAATTACAGAAAATCTTTGTTGGGGGAGACAAAGTAATAAAAATATATATGGATAGAAGAAAGAAAATATTGGTTGATAATACATGTGTAAAGAATGATGTGTTCATTCCATTCAATATTTGAAGTCCATTTAATGTCAAGAATTGATGGAAGTAATTGAATTGTAGTTGTAAACAATTCTGAGATCACTTGTTACCATGAATATATATATATATATATATATATATATATATATATATGAATGGTACATTTGAATGTGGGGCAGATTGCGGATAGGGAAACCTTATCTGCAGTCCTGCACTTTGTTTTTCCTTTCCAACTTGTAGGTTTGAGCCAGGTATCTTTCTATCAGTGGCCTCTACATCATCCTTCTCCTTCACTCATGTTCCGGTTTGCGAATCCGGATCTGGTCCTATTTTTTTCTATGGCAAGCTCAAACAGATTTCATCTTGGATTCTCTACTGAATATTTATGTTGGTTCATGGGTGCCTAGTGATTGAGTAGTTTGGATGGTTTCGGAACGGCTTGGTTTCTAATTTTGGTCAGATCTTCTCTTTATGGTCTATTTGTATTCCTCTCTCTGTGTGGTTCGTTGCCTCTCTCCTCGGAGGGTGGATTCTTTCTTGGGTTCTTTTCACTCCTGGTTACTGCTCCACTCTCTGGTCTCTCTAGTTCATTCAGGGTTTGATGTATGGTCAGATTGGGGTCCTCTTATGATGGGTGCCCAAGGCTCTCTCTTTATTTTTTGGTATGAGGGTGTAACATGTGCTTTGAGGTCCAGTTTAGGGCATGCAGTGTTGTCCCAATCAACACTTTGAGGTCCTTCATGTGGGTGTGCAGCGATTTGGTTTCTCTCTATCAGTTTTCTAGTTGGAAAGGGTTTTCGTCGGTGTTGTGGTCTTCGGGTTTGTTTTGGGGGATCCATACCTCTATGACCTGGTATGTCTGATCTATGGGGTTTTTCTCTGGTATTTCCTTCTCTTGGGGTTTCTTTTGCGGCAGAATTTCTTGAGGCATTTTGGACTTTTTCTGCCTCTCGTTGGGTTTATTTCCCAGCTCTTTATTTTGTTTTTTTTGTGTGTGGTTTTTCAACCATTTTCTTGGCCATTTCTGGCACTTCATTCTACTCAATTTTTCACTCAAGATTTGGGATGTGCTTAAAGCACCTAAAAAATGTAATTCGGTTCTCTACGGATGAATAGAATTATGCTTTTTTCTATGGAAAATAT
>JZKD02S1493505.1:110862-129894 GCA_000966675.3 Picea glauca
AACCTATGCTCTGATACCAACTTGATCTAAAAATGAAGAAGACTTGTATTCTTGAAAATATTTGCAAGTTTAATTTTATGTGTTAAAATGAAAATGGATCAACTTTGCAACACAAATTTAATAGAATTTACGCATTGAAGATGCATATAAATAGAAGCAATAAACAGTGAACAGAAAACACATAACACAGCAAATGATAAAGGAGTTCACCCCTCTCTTGGGCTACATCTCCTGGTCCAGCTTCCAATGGATCTTTTGTATTATTTGCTCAAAGTGCTAAAAAAATTTTCTTTACAATGCTCAAAATTCCAAATAGATGGCTCCAATGGCTTCAGAACGTCCAAAAACCCCTATCTGGGCTTTTTCGGCACCTCGTTTGGCCAAAAATTGAAGAAGATAGGCTTCCTGGAAGTTCCCCTTCAAACTTTTTGTCTCTGGATCGACAAATTGCACCCTTGTTGGCTCAACCTAGCCCCCACACATATTTAAGCATTAAAACTCAGCACCGGGTGCAACCACACAAATGGTGCGAACTGTAGGATGGTTATGGGTGCACCTAGCCCCTAACCGCCAAGGTTGAGGTCATGTGGCCCATGTGACCACGCGCAAATGCAAACGGGGCTCCATCCCAAAGGCTAATAGAAAAGGGACAAGTGGCAGGCATTGGTTATAACCATTTTAAACCAAATTGCGTGCACTAATAGTGTGACCACGGGTCATATGATATGGTATACACAACCGTGGGTTGGGGCTAAGCCCCAGCCCAAACCCCCGCGCCAACACACAACAACTCAAATTTAAATTTAAATTAAACCATATATATAATAAGGAATATGGTGGGGTGCGTTGGCAGCGCAGACTTTGCAAAGGCTATACATGTGGGTGGAGGTCACGGGGTCGAATCCAGTCGACTCCAAATAAGTTTTATACAAGCAACCAATAACAGGGTGCCACGTGGCACCGTACGACCAACCAAATACTGCCACATGTTGCAATATCATTCTTCCACATCTACCAACTGTCTACCACTCATCCCTACCACGTGTCATATGGACTGCCACGTCAGCATCCGTACGGACTGTATGGATTGTACAGTCAGCATCCCTTTTTTTTTGCCTGATTGTCATGTTGAACAGAACGCGTTATCTCTCGCTCCCGACATTCGTTTGAACCCAAACAAGTTGCGTTGGGTTTGTAATGATGAGGCCTATGCTCTTGTTCGATTTGAAGCGATTCCGAGCACTTTGAATTTTGAGCAAAATTTGATCCCCTGGATCAAGTAATTTCTTCTAAGTCTTCCTCTGTCAGTTTGTAGTATGACTGCAGTTGTTGTTGATGCTCATCAGTGCACGCTGTGATATAGATGAGGTGGCGGTACACATTGAATTTCATCAATGGTTTGAACCTATGGAGTGTGTTTGGGGTTATACGAGGCATAGAATGGATTGCGGTCTTCAGTTGGTTGTAATAATTGGGGAAGACGGCATTTGATTTCCACTGCTTGTTCATGTCGTTGGAGTACCACAACATACTGAAATTCATAACTAGTGGTTCAAAGGGCTCGATGTATGGGAAGGTAGCACCTTTCGGCATCTCCCATGCGATGAAAGAGATTAGGATGAGAAGCCAACTAAAGTGGAACTCATACACTTGGTCTTGCGCTTCTCTGCAGTCCAGTTCTAACTATTTTACGAGGTACCTCACCCAATTCATATGTAGGCCCTCCATGAACTTCCATGTGAGGTCGAATACAAATCCAGTCACTTGGGTGGGTCGGTTCTTTTGAACTAACTTCCCTGCGATCAATTGACAGGAGAGGCACATTGCACCTCTCTGGATAGAGGATACCTTGTAGCTTCGCATTCCCTTCTCTACATCTCCATAAGTATCCTTCATCCTCTGGACAAGGGCACGATCCGCGGTCTTTCCTGGGTAGAAATATTGTGGGTTGGGGCCTTGCATGCTTATCCCTGTGATCTGATTGATCAATGTCGGATCCACTATAATGTGGCGGTTCAACCATAAATATCCACCATGGTAGTAGGATAGCAGCAACTTGACACATGCATTCACCTCTTGGTGTCGTGCAAAGTGCGGAATCTTCATAACATTCAGTAGGGTGGACTGCGTGAGGTTCTGGGTCCTTGACTGAGAGATAACCTTTGAGTTCTTTCCTTTTATTCTTTTCATATACTTATGCGGGGTGAGCATGTTGTAAACCTTCCTGTCGTCGAGGTTGAAGTCACAAAACTTCAATGTTGTGAGCTTATCCTAGTTAGCACAAACTACATGCACCTCTTTCGGAAGGTACGCAGTGACCAATGGGTATTCAAAGTCTCTTGGCACACTGTCTCGGTTTATTGTTCCGCTCAGAGGTGGTAGATAGGCAGGTAGGATGCTTGGAATCAACATAGCATTCACGATATCATCTATGTGCTTCATTAATTTCTCATCAGTTGGTTGGGATTGTCTGGCTCGAGCAGTGGATGGAGAGGCCTGCAGTCCTCTCATCAAAGATGCGTGTACACCTGTAGACACTCCTCTCTCTGACATGACTCTCTCTATCATCAAGTCGAGGAGAAATTATGTCACTGATTCTTCAACTGCAGTGAGTTTGTCGGACATACGCGCTCAGTATTAAAATAATCGGGGTCACGATAGACTTAGACATTGCACTAGAATAATAGCAAGGGCACAATGATCATTGTATGCAATTCGTTCAGTCTGCGGGCTTCAAATTCTCAGTTAGAAAAAGTGTTCTTCGTGCATGGCACGACGTGATAAATAGGTAACTCGACAACAGTGTGCTTACAATGGATATGAGCCTCCATTAACTCATATTCGATCTGTTATGGTGCGACCTAATAGTCTGATGAAAAACATTTATTTCTTTTCTGTCCATTCAGAATGGAATTCAAACAGATATATCGGCCCCAATGGCTATATTTCTTTGTCATGGAGAAGTTCCCTATGTCATTGTTCTGATATCCCAGCGAAGCTTCAATTTTGCAAATTTTCTTTCTGCGTAGTTCCCTCTAGAACCTTATGTAGTTTTTCAATCTTAGCCCTATTCTTTCTTATCTTTCTAGCCTTCTTTCCAGTGAGCTTCGACTCGATGTGTATTTTTCCATTATGATTCTTATCTTCGTTTAACATAGTCACTATTCGTTGTTGAGACTCTTTCGAGGGTAACACCTCTTCTGTAACTGGAATGAGTGCTTCAATCTTCTGTAGGTATTCTAGTGGTCTTGCAGCTTCAACATCGGAGTCTCTAGGGTCAAATAGCTTTAATTTGTTCTCTTGTTCTTTAATCAATCAAGTGATCCTTCTGGTCATGAAATATTTTAACTCTTGTTTCTTCTACTCCAAGGCTTCTTCTTCTTCCTTTCACCTGGCTTGATCTCTTTAAATCCAGGGTTTCCCTAGTAACATGCTAAATGGGGCGATGTCTTCAATAAATTTAATAATCTTGAAATCTTCCTTTGTTGAAGTTCCATTGATGGTCATAGGTGTATGAGCGAGCTTCCCACATAAATTTATCAGCTTTCCTATGAATAGTCTTATTCCTCCTAATGAAGGGATCATAGTCGGATTCCCTATAGCTTCCCAAGTTCTTTCTATCATGATATTCACTTGTGCCCCTTCGTCAAGAACAAAGTCAATGTCGAAGTCCCCTATTCTTTCTTCAATGCATTCCTTTTCTTTGAAAACCTCTAATAATATGACATGTCGGTGGTCATTCAGGGTTTCTCTGGTAGTAATATTTTATCTGATTATTTCTAGGGTTCTACCTTTTCTGGATCTGCCTTAGGGTTTTCTTGATTCAGATTCATTCTGTCAAGCTTAGCGATCATTCTAGGGAAATCCAACACTTCATGGTCCATAGCCTTACAACAAAGACAACTAGGTATTCTCCCAAGGAATTCCTTAACAATATGTCCTAGTTTTATGCAACTGTAACAAAGGGTCAATCCTCTCTTTCTGATAAATGATCCCCAGCTTCTCCCGCACTGCACGCTAGAATCATAGGAGTTAATCTGCAACAAATTATTTTTAGGATCTTGCATCCATTTATTAGTCCAAACATTCTTTCTATGCATAGGTATAACATATCTTTCATTATTCCTATCAGATCTATTCATAACAAATCTTATTTCATCTATTAGTGCCCTAGTTTTTAAGCTAGGACAGAATCTATCAAACATTCCTAGATCCATACTCTAGAAACAAAAAAAAAATCACTTATCTTACTTTTACAGAGCGCAAAGCTTTCAGATCTAGAAATTTTCTCTATTCTTTACCTTTATAAAAGCATAGAGCTTACATATCTTACCTCTTTTAATCAGAACTTCTCACTTTTACCTTTCTTAGAGAACAAAACTTTCAAATCTTGCTTCTTTTCTTCGGATCCGACCTCCTTTCTTTAGATCGGGCTTCTTTCTTTCAGACCCGACCTCTTTTCTTTATCACAGAGCTCCACATCCCAGTAGAACATTGCACACTAGGGCAACAGATCTATGCATGGAGCTTTCACAATTTCAAGTCAGATTTTTGCACAAAGCTTCTACACACAGAGCTTTCTCTTTTCTTCAGTTCCCAGCAATCAAAGTTTCAAGTCCCGACAACATAACCATTTGTTGGCATAGGGGCAGAACCAGGGTTCAACACTACAACAGTGCACCAACAAAACCCTAACTACCAGCCCTTTCGGCAACACCTGTGAAGCGGATGAAGTCTCACCTGAGGTAGAGGCAGGGGTGTTTGCAGGACTCAAGTGTCTGCAACCTTAGCTGGGACACAGATCTGTGATTATACAGCTTAGTAGGGCACTCATCACATCAGTTCCACAATATACAATCAATAACTACTTCTCCAGTAAAACAGGTCTTCGCAGTATCCGCACTAACCTACTACATTAAGCACTTAGCATCAATAAATAGGTCATATCTAGTTGATCGAGCACTGAGCATATTCATGTATATTAGATCTAACATCCTACACATCATTAGCACTAAGCATAAGCATATTTATCTAATCATCATAAATCACTAAGAAAAGGAAGACATAAACACATTCAGACAAGCACCAAGCGAGACAACACAATGTTTACATGGTTCACCCCCACCTTGGGGCTACGTCCACCAACTCTTCTTATTTATTATATTCAGTCAATTGGTTACAAGAACAGAGCCTCAAAGCCCTCACTCCACACTGGACAGAAGATCTGTGCAGCTCGCTAGATCCTTCTTCCTTGCATTACAACACTAAGCTCTTCACAATTTGTCACAACTACTTGCACTCAACTCTGCAAGCCTCTTATAGTCGCACACAAAGCACTTACAATCCTTCAATCACATAGATCTAGAACTTAGCTCACCATCCTACTAGGTCTCTTTATTACATAACCTATATACTTATTTATATGTTACAAAAGGGCCTAAACATGGGTAAACCCATGGGTCGACATCCCATACACATTACATATTCCCAAAAACCAAAAAAGAGGCCCACAAGGGGGCCGAGATCCCGTGATCTCCGCTTCATCTTGCACTCCTCCTTCGACAGGATGTCGAAGTCCCAAAATAGGTCAAAATGACCAAGAAACTCCCAAAATGTGGTCAAGGGCCAACACCTATATAAAACAAATTTGACATTTATGATTGAAAATGGTTATAATAATATTTCATGGTGATTTTATGTGTATAATACAGATGAGATGTTGGATATGCTCGTTGGAAAGCATGGAAAGGGATAATGTTATGACATGAGAACCCTGTGTCTCTAGAAATATTCTTGTGCAAGAAAGCCTTGGTCAGGAAAGATGGCTCACCTGAGGGATTGTATAGCAGTAAGGGGATTCCAGAGCATGGGCCTAGAATGTGAGTGACCATGAGGAAGAGGATAGTTTGATAGTTCTTTTAAACTATTGATTGGGATGATGCACACAATGGGTGTTTCAAGGAAAATAGTGATGCAAGTTAATGAGACAACCATATGGATGCAGATCCATGAACCACACAGATAATAAAACGATGAATGTTGAGGATCTAGAAAAGTACCAGACTATGAGGGGAAAGAAGAAGGTGATGTTGAAGAAACTGAATGAAAAGGACATAGAATGAAGAAATTCCAATGGACTTGTTGCAGATGGATTTATGGAAGCCACAACTCTAAAACTTCCTGTCTGAGTGCACTGGAGCCCTGTAGAGAAGTGGAACAACATGAGGGACTGCATGGCAGAGAAAGGGGTTCATTTCTTTGGGTTGTGCAGGGCTAAGAGGGAAGGAGAGCTTGTTGGTTGGAGCTGTTGCCAAAAATATAAATTATGAAGATCATTATACATGTTTTGGGTCGGAATACCTATATATACATGTTTAATTTTAGTCCAAATTCCCTATGTATATAAGATTTGGTTGGAATGCTTGTGTGGATTAAGGCCAAAGAGCCTAGATTTGTAATGTTAATAATATTGGAATGATGTTGTGCACTGAGGAAAGTGCCAAAATAATGGGAGGGGGATGTAACACCCCGGTTTTAACCCTTATCAACTAGAATGTATTATGTAATTGTGACTTAGAATGGTGAGACGGTAAAGTTGAAAAGGGGCTAGAATGCCTAGGAAATTTAATACTTCATATACATTAATAAAATACACTGCTTGTTGCAAGATGGACAAAGACAAAAGAGATAGGGGGCTATGATTCCATGAGAGAGGAAGGGCTAAGTCTTTTTATGATTATTTTATGTACCCATAATTGATTTTATGGAGAAAAGGGGTTACATGAGCTTCTTGCGAGAGAGGCCATATGTCTCGTGTATTCATGTAATTATTTAAACATCCCTTGGGGGGTTGTTTTGGGAAGATTATTTTTCCAATTCTTCTCATTCTTCTTCTTCTTCCTTTTCCTTCACTCACTCGAGTTGAATTCATGTGCTCTTTATATGATCATGCATACAAACAGTTGTTTGGGTGGCTCTTGGTTAAGTTTTCTCACAACTGCGAATCTTGAGAGTCCCAGCATGGAGATTCTTGACAAGAATCACTGGAGCCCTGGAAAGAGATGGACATCCTAAAGGACTTCGTGTTAGAGAAGGGGGTCCATTCTCTTGGGTTGTGTAGGCTGGGTAGAAGCGAGTTGGTGTACTTTGGATTATTGTGAGTGTTGAAAGGCCTATGATAGCTTGAGTGTTGAAATGCCTGTTAGTTATGATATTGATGGTAGTTTGGATAGAACTGTCCATAGCTGAGAATCCTTGGAGTTTCCAATAGGGAGATTTCCTGACCAGTAGAAGTGGAGCCCATTAGAGAAATGGGATAGCCTAAGGGACTGCATGGCATAGAAGTGTGTTTGTTTCTTTGTTTTATGCAAGATGAGGGGGAAAGAGAGCTAGAAATTTGGATTTGTTGTGTGGTTGGGAAACCTGAGAGCTAGTTAGCCAACTATTGTGTGTTTTAGATTTGTCCTAGGACCGATCATTGTGGATTCATAGCCATGGCTCGGGGGTGAAATTTTGTTGAGATTAAAAGAATAGCAATGTCTATGGTTGGGAGGAACGTCCTTGGTCTACAGCCAGTTGGTGGACATTTACTTGCAAAGCTTAAGTTACATTTACTTGCAAAGCGTTGTTTCATGTGGACCATCGAATATGGGGTTGTGATTGTGGATCTATCATGTGGTTGATGACATGGCTTATGCCACATGGCAGGGGAATCATGTGGGGACACATGTCACCCACATTTGGTACCTTTTGGACCCCGATCCGTTAATTTTTTTACCGACACGTGGCACTCATGCCACGGGTCCACGTCACCCTAGGTGACATCAACATGTCATGTCATCTCTAGGTGTGACTCCAAGGGTTTCCAAGTTTCTACCAGTCAAAAGTGTCAAAGCCCGAAGTCGTGAAGGCATGCAGACTGTCGATCTGATTTTCCTTCGAGACATTTCTCGATCGTTGGATTAAGTCATTGAAGAACATGGTAAGTACTTCGGAAGATTGTCACTCCAAGGAAGTGGTAGACTCGAAAATGGAATTATCTTGGAGCCCCAAAGCGTTGAATTTTCGAAGTGTGTGAGGATCGTTCGTCCGAATGCTTGATTAAATCTCGATCGTTTGATTAATCCGTGGATGAACAAGGTAAACACTTCATAGGATTGTCACTACAGCAAGGTGGAAGACTTGGGAATGAAAATATCCCAGAACCTTAGAGTGCCAAATTTCCAAATTGGTTGAGAGTTATCCATCTCAATGCTTGATTAATTTGAAACTATGGATCTCGTTGAAGCCTCCATATGGGGGCAGGGTTTTCCATTCAACGAGAGATTAAATATTGACCGTCCATTTTTTCTAGTGGAATTATTGATGGGTTTGGTGAATCGTAATTCTCGGGGAAAATAGAAGTTGACAAGGGAAAACATTTGAAGGCCGAAGTCTGGAGGACTTGGTCCCATGCTAAGTTAAAGAGGGCCTAGAAGTAAATAGTCCCTCGGACTTGGTGTTCACGCAAGATCCTATGTAGAAAAACACAGAGAGGGGCGCAAAAGGGTGACTAAGCCCTCAGTTTCGAGCCATGGTCACGTGGAACTTAGTTTAAAGGAAGAACCTTTGCAGATTTCTATTTTTGTATCAGCTAAAGGGGATCAAAGTGGTTTTTCGAGGAGCCCTAACTTTCAGCTCTGATATCCGATTGGGGAAAGAGTACAGTCGTTGGAAATTTGATTCAGAGGATTTAGAGGAAAATAACAGGGAATTGTTATAATATGAAGATTGATATAATTTTCTTCATGAATTAAATAGAAAAGGTACATGTAAATTTAATTGAAAATTTTGTATGATATGTATAATTCTAACCAGATGATTGCTTGCAAATTTTGGCAGAATTAGAGGTATAATCAGATCAATTCTAGTCTAGGATCAGATGTTAGGGTCACAGAATCATGACAGATCTTACAGGAGTTGGATGAGGCAATCACGAGCTACAAAGAAAGTAATAAAAGGTGGACAAATATCTCAAGTATAGTGGAACAAAATTATTAGTCAAAAACCACAAAATATGAATAAATTGCAGGTACAACAAAAGCAAGAGTCCTCACATAGGATATGAAGATAGCATGTTAAAGATATCGTGTATGGGAATAAAAGGAAAGGTATGCCTACCTAGCCTTGAAGGAAGAGAGGTGTAGACAGTTACAAAGCTTAAGTGTGAAAGAAATCCACTTTTGATATCAGAGTTCACAGTGGAAATAGGATGCCAATGTAGAGAAATTGAATATGAAGGAGTCCAAGGACAACCATCTACAACATAAATAGATAAATAAATAAGTGAATTAAAACATAAATACACTAGAGTGCATGAGGCATGCAATGAAGTTAAAATGCATATGCATTAGTAGGAATGTTGACAGTAAATGATTGGTGCATATGAATGTGTAATTGCACATGCTTGGATATGCATATAACATGCTTGTGAACTTAGAATAGTCTATTATTATAAAATAATGATTGAGTATGACTAATGATGGATTATGTATTCAGGAAAAATGATATAGCAGGGTTAAAGATGTGGATGTTGTTGTTTTTTATGATTTCCATCTAGGTGAAGACCCATGAGGGTGGCAAGAATGGTGATCTTAATGATGAAGGAGGAATTATGTGAGCTTCTACAAATATCAGTTGGACAGATAGCAACAAGTAGGTTGATAACAACCAGGATAGTATACATTTAGTTTATGTTGATGCATATGTGTTAAACGTGATTGAGGTAAGAATTCCCTCAGTTAATTTTCAATATTTAAATTGATATGTAATGGCCAAAGGCCTAGAGTATGTAAATGTTGTTGATTCTATAATGCATATAGATAAAAATTTGGTTGCATATTATGTTATGATTGGTTATGGGATCATAACCAGGTTAATTCAGGAGACATACTCCTTCTATAACAATGAATATCCATAGAGATAGTAATGTGTGAGACCATAATATGGTTGGATATGGAAGGGATATAGCTCTATGTGAGTTCTCAATGGTATCTATTGTATATTTGATGTTTGGACTGCAACCTCCTTGCCGACATTGAAGAGAACTTGGGAATTATATTCTTGGTGTTGTGTTTGGGTTGAAAAGGAAGGTATCCAAATAGTGAGGCAAGAAGTAGGAAGTGTGTGGATGATGTGTTGAGGCGTTGGCCAGACCTTCCAACTAATCGTGGTGGAATGCATGACACAGTTATGTGGTATTATGTAGCCAATACATGGATGCATTGTATAGATGTGGCCATGGGTATTGGCACATTGATTGTTATTTTATTTAGTAATTAATTGTTTCATTATGAAAAGCATGTAGTACTAAAAATATGTAATGATGGATAGATGCATTATATTTAATATGAGTACTAGTTGAAGGTGATTGGATTGTTGTTTGTTACAATTCCAAGATCAGTTTTTGGAGCTATTAAAAATGTTACAAGTGATATTAGAGGAATTATTGAATGCAATGGGGTGAATGCATGTATATATTATATAACATAGAAATGATTATGCTAACACTTGAAATGATGTGAGTATTTCTAACTCATGAAGTTGAAAAAACTTCAGGCACTGTTAGATATTACAATAAGAAAGTTGCAGGTTAAAGTAGCTACATAATGATAAATTACAGAAAAGCTCTGTTGGGGGAGACAGAGTAATAAAAGTATGTATGGATAGAAGAAAGAAAATATTGGATGATAATACATGTGTAAAGAATGATGTGTTCATTCCATTCAATATTTGAATTCCATTTAATGTCAAGAATTGATGGAAATAATTGAATTCTAGTTGTAAGCAATTATAAGATCACTTGTTACCATGAATATATATATATATTGTACATGAGATATCGACAATTTGTTTGGTTGAGGAATGTTGAAATTGAAGAAAGAAAGCGTCTTGGATATGGCAGTGTTGTAAGCCTATAAAGAAGACCAATGCCTATTTTTGCAAGAGCCAAATTATTATAAGCAAAAGCTCATGTTTGGAAATTTTATTTTTCCTATATACAACAATTTTAGGAATTATAATCTAATAAATTACTAACAAATTGTTTTGGTTGAATGTAAATCAAGAAAATTGCAAGTAGGATGGTCTTGAATATGGAAGAGATGTAAACCAATAAGGAAGACCGTTATCTACAGCTGCAAAGCCAAACATTATGAACAGAAATCTCATGCTTGGAAAATTTTGTTTTCCTGTATAAAACAAATTTGACAGTTATGATTGAAAATAGTTATAATGATATCTCATGATGACTGTATGTGTATAATACAGAGATGTTGGATATGCTAGATGGAAATCATGGAAAGGGATAATGTTGTGACATGAGAACCATGTTTCCCTAGAAATATTCTTGTGCAAGAAAGCCTTGGTTAGGCAAGTTGGATTGCCTGAGGTACTGTATAGCATAGAAGGGGATGCCTAATCCTGGGCATGGAAGGTGAGTGACCACGAGGAACAGGAGACTTTGATAGTTCTTGTAAAATATTGATTGGGATCATGCACACAATGGGTATGTAGAGGAAAACAGTGAGCCAAGTTAACGAGACATCCATATGGATGCAAATCCACGAACCACACAGATAATAAAACGATGAATGTTGAGGATCTAGAAAAGTACCAGACTATGAGGGAAAAGAAGAAGGTAATGTTGGAGAAACTGAATGACAAGGGCATGGAATGAATAAATTCCAATGGACTTGTTGCAGCTGGAGTTCTAGAAGCCAAAACTTTGAAACTTCATGTCTGAGTGCACTGGAGCCCTGCAGAGAAGTGGAATAGCTTGAGGGATTTCATAGCAGAGAAAGGGGTTCATTTATTTGGGTTGTGTAGGGCTGAGAGGGAAGGACAGCTTGTTAGTTGGAATTGTTGCCAGAAATATAAATTATGAAGTTATACATGTTTTGGGTCAGAATTCCTATGTATACATGTTTAATTTTAGGCCAAAGTGCCTATGTATATAAGAGTTGGTTGGAATGCTTGTGTGGATTAAGGCCAAAAAGCCTAAATTTGTAATGTTAATAACATTGGAATGGTGTTGTGCAATGAGGACAATGCCAAAATAAGGGGAGGGGGATGTAACACCTCGTTTTTAACCCTTATGAACTAGAATGTATTATGTAATTGTGACTTAGGACTATGAGACGGTAAAGTTGAAAAGGGGCCAGAGTGCCTAGGAAATGTAATAGTTCATATACATAAATAGAATACATCGTTGGTTGCAAGATAGATAAGGACAAAAGAGATAGTGGGATATGATTCGACGAGAGAGGGGACTTGAGGGGATAAGTCTTTTTATTATTATTTTATTTACCCATAATTGATTTTATGGAGAAAAGGGGTTACATGAGCTTCTTCGGAGAGAGGCCATGTGGCTCTTGTCTTCATGTAATTATTTAAACATCCCTTTGGGGTGTTCTTTGTTCTTCTTCTTCTTCCTTTTCCTTCACGCACTCAAGTTGAATTCATGTTCTCTTAGTCTGAGCATCGATATGAATGGTTGTTTGGGTGGATCTTGGTTATGTTTTCTCACAGCTGCGAATATTGAGAGTCCCAGCATGGAGATTCTTGACCAGAGGCACTGGAGCCCTGGAAGGAGATGGATAGCCTGAGGGAATACGTGACAGGAAGGGGGTCCATTATCTTGGGTTGTGCATGATAGGTAGAAGAGAGTTGGTTTACTTTGGATTTTTTTTAGAGCTAAAAGGCCTATGATAGCTTGATTGTTAAAAATCCTGTTAGTTATGAGATTGATGGAAGTTCAGATAGAACTATTGAAAGTTGAGAATCCTTGGAGTTTCCAGTAGGGATATTTCCTGACCAATAGCATTGGATCCCACGAGAGAAATGGGATAACCTGAGGAATTACATGGAATATAATGGTGTCTATTTCTTCGGTTTGTGAAGGCTGAGGGGAAAAGAGAGATGGAAATTTGGATTTGTTGTGTGGTTGGGAAACCGGAGAGCTAGTTAGCCAATTGTTATGTGTTTTAGATTTGTCCTAGGACCCGTCCTTGTGGATTCATAGCCCTGGCTTGGGGTGACATGTTGTTGAGAGTAAAAGAATAGAATTTTCTATGGTTGGGAGGAACATCCTTGGTCTGCAACCAATTGGTGGACATTCACTTGCAAGGATAAGTGCTCTCTGTGTTTTTTATATAATGTTTAATTCCTTAGTGTATTTAATTATCTCTGAGATATGTATTTTTAATGTGTATGTCTGTTGGTTCTTTTTTGTGCATGGCGCATTGTCTAATTCTTTATGTTGTAGCATGGATCTTTTCTTATGCATGTGATTTTCATTCCTCTAACTTTAATGAGCGGTCCTTTGATTTCGACATAAGATAAAGGAATTGAGGCTTTCAACTATAGTGTGCCCCTCCTGTTGATGGTTAGGTGTGTTGCACCATGTCTAAGCTTGTTTTAAGTGGCATATCCTATCCATGTGGGTGTCTGGGTATGTTACAGATAAGTGCACAAGAGGATACAGTTGCACATACAAGATATAGTGTGATTCATATGGAGGTAGTAGTTGGTGATCGTGTACAGTGGAATACAGGAGGACTCACTAGCACAGAGGACAGTGGGAAGTACAGTATTGCCTTATCTCTTGAGGAGTGTGTTGATGGGAATTGTTGGCCCTTGACCAAGTTTGAGGATCCTTGGTCATGTTTGACCTACTTTTGGGACTTCGACAGGCTGTCGAAGAAGGAGCACAAGTCAAAGCAGATATCGCGATATCTCAACTCCTTTTTAGGGATTTTTGGGTTTTGGGCTTATGTAACAGGAATGGGGATGTCATCCCATGAGTTAACCATTTTTAGGCCCATTTTGTAATATATAAATAGAAAGATAGGCGATATAGGAAGAAGAAAGTTCAATCTATGTGATCGAAGGAGGGATAAGTATGTGATGCTAAGTGTTAAGTGTTAATTGCTAAGTGCAAGTGGTAACTGTAATTGCTTTGTGCATACTTTGTGAGGCTTGCAGAGCTAAGTGCAAGTGACTGTAAGAGACTGTGGAAGGATTTGTGTTGTGACTCAAGGAAGGAGGATCTAGTGAGGTGCGTAGATCTCCTGTCTTCTATGGAGCAAGATCTCAAGGCTCTGTGTATGTATTTGATTGACTGAAGATAATAAAAGAGAAGAAGAGTTGGTGGATGTATCCCCAGGGTGGGGGTGAACCACGTATATCCTGCATTGTGTTTGTTATGTGCTTTATGGTTGTTCTATTGTCTATGTGATTGAATGCTTAGTGCACTGATGTATGCTTAGAAGGATCTAATATGGTAGATTAGTCCTGAATAACGTGAATAAGTGCTAGATACGATCTATGTTGATATAATTATTAATTGAATCTATTGGATCTGTATAAATATTGCGTTGATCTGTTGTTAGGGCTTAGCTACACTCTAAACTAAGTTTGAATATTAACAAACTGTAACTGTTAAGTGTTACGTTAAAGTGTTACAATAAAAGATCTGAGTCCCAGCTAAGGTTGTAGACACTGGAGTCCTGCAACCACCCCTGCCTCTACCTCGGGTGAGACTTCATCTGCTTCACAGGTGTTGTTGAAAGGGCCAGTAGTTAGGGTTTTTTTGGTGTGTTGTTGTAGCGTTAAACCCTGGGTATTCCCCTATGCCAACAAATGGTTCTGTTGTTGGGACCTGAAACTGTGATTGTTGGAAACTGAGGTAAAGAAAAAGAGAAAGGACCTGTGCGTAGATCTGTTGTTGAAGTGTGCAATATCTGACCTAAAACTTTTGTTACTGAGAACGGAAGGAAAGAAAGAAAGCTTTGTACGTAGATCTGTTGCCTTAGTGCACAGTATTCTACTTGACTTGTAAATCTTTGTGCTAAAAAGAGAAGTCAGGTCTGAACAAAAGAGGTAAGATATCAAAGCTTTGTGCTCTGGTAAAGGTAATAATAGTGAAAAGTTTTAGATCTGGTAGCTTTGTTGTCTGCTGAAAGTAAGACTAGTGGAAAAAAAAATTCAAGAGTATGGATCTAGGTATATTTGACAAATTTTATCCTAGTCTGAAAACTAGGGCACATCTAGAAGAGAGAAGGTTTGATATGAGTAGATATGGTAGAAATAATGAAAGGTATGGTATTCCTATGCATAGAAAGAATGTTTGGACTAACAAATGGATACAGGATCCTAGAAATAATTTTGTGCAGGTTAGCTACTATGATCCTAGTGCGCAGTACAGAAAAGGATGGGGATATTTTAAGAAAAAAAGAGGATTAACCCTTTGTTACAGTTGTAGAAGATCATGACATCTTAATAAGGAATTCCCTAGAAGAAGACCTAGTTGTCTTTGTTGTAAAGATATGGACCATGAAGTTTCAGATTTCCCTAGAATGATTGCTAAGCTTGATAGAATGAATATGAGACAAGAAAACCTTGAGGAAGGTCACGAAACTGATACCATGGAAGAACCTCGGATAGAATCAGATACTATATTAATGCAAATGAAAGAAACCCTAAATGATCACAGAGATATCAACTTATTAGATATCTTCAAAGAAAAAGAATGCATAGAAGCAAGAATAGGAGACTTCAACATAAGTTATGTTCTGGATGAGGAAACACAGGTAACTATCATGATAGAAAGAACTTGGGAATATTTAGGAAATCTTGATACGATTCCTTCATTAGGAGGAATAGGACTATTCATGGGAAATCTGATAAACCTATGTGGAAGACTCACCTAGGTATCTATGAGTTCTCATGGAGCTTCGACGGAGGAAGATTTTGAGGTTGTTAGATTCATTGAGAACAACGCTCAATTTACTATGTTATTAGGAAAAACCTGGATCAAGAAATATCAGACCAGAAGAAAAGAAGAGGAGGCCCAAGAACACAAAAAGAATGAATTAAAAGATTTCATGACTAGGAGGATAGCACACTTGATTGCAGAACAGGAGAACAAATCGAAGCTACTTAGAACCAGAAACTTGGATCATGAAGTTGAAAGAACACAGGAAGATTCACATATGACTAGAGCACCTACCCCAGATAAAGAAGCAGTATTACTCTCTAATTATATGAAAGAATCTCAATAGCGCGAATATGTTATGCCAAAAGAAAACAAGAATCCGAATGGAAAAAGGAATACTGAGACAAATATCACTGGGAAGAAGGCTAGAAAACTCAGTAAGAAGAGAGAAAATATTGAAAAAGTATAGAAGGGCCCAGAGGGAACTTTGCGGAAGGAAGATTTGAAAAATTGGAACTTCGTCGGGATATCAGAAGAGCGCCCCATGGCACTTCGCCATGACGAAGCGATGTGACTATTGGAAGAATTATAGCCATTGGACCGATGTTCCAAAACTATTAGAACAACAGTTATGAACAGAAATCTCTCCATCGGACCGTTGGGACCGCGCCATAATGGACAGAACTACATCGATGGAAAACTTCTTATCCATTGGAGAGATCTGTTACATCGTGTCTACTTAGTCCGTCGACTATTGCACCGAGAAAAATTTTGTGAATTATATCAGAGCTAACAAGAGAACCCATTGCTACCACATTGTTCTTAGTGAGATCGACATCGATTCTATTTCTTTGAGTACTCATCCATCCACCCAAGTTTTTCGATTGAGAGTGTGCATGTCGGATGAGCTCAACGTTGTGGAGAAGTCATTCGAGGAAGTTTTAATTGATCTGATGGCTGAGAGAGTGATGTTTACAGGAGTTCAAGCTTCATCGACGCAAGGAGTGCAAGCCTCTTCGTTGACTGCTCATGGATCCGGACCATCCCGACCGGCAGCAGAAAAGAGAACCACACAAAGAGATGATCTAGCAAACATGAATTTAATCTCGACCATCTTACCCGACTACATGCCACCTTTGGTTGGCGCATTGAGTCGTGACAGTATCCCGAGGGACTTTGATTACACCATGGTTACTGCGTACCTTCCGAAGGGGATACGTGCAGTCAAGACACGGCAAGATAAGATCGCGACGTTGAAGTTAAAGGAATTCAAGATAGGTGATAGAAAGAATTACAACATGCTTTCTCCTTACAAGTATCTGACCAGGATGAAGGGGAAGAACTCGAAAATAATCCCCCATCCATGGACTATGAACATCGCACAGTCCACCCTCTTGAATGTAATGAAAATACTTCACTTTGGAAGGCACCAGGAGGTTAACACGTGTGTTGATCTCCTTCTCTCATGTTACCATGGTGGCTATCTATGGCTAGATAGACGCATCACAGTCGATCCAACGTTGATCCAAAGGATCACCGAGTTGAGCATGCAAGGACCTAACCCACAAGACTTCTACCCAGGGAAGGCTTCTGACTGTGCCCTGGCACAGAGAATTAAGGACACTTATGGCAATGTAGAAAATGGAACGTGAGGCAGTGCGCCTGGCTTGCCAGTTGATCGCAGGGAATATAGTGAGGAAGAATCGACCTACACAAGTCACAGGATTTGTTGTTGACCTAACCGGGAAATGTGTAGAAGGACTCCAGATGAAATGGGCGAAGTACTTGGTCAACTAGTTGGAATTAGACTGTCACAAAGCTCATGATCATGGCTATGAATTCCACTTTAGCTATCTCCTAATCCTCATTGCATTTACCGTTTGGGAAATGCCGGAAGGTGCAACATTCCTGGACATTGAGTCGTTAGAGTTGCTCACTACGAAGTTCACCACACTTTGGTACTTGAGAGATATGGGAAAATAGTGGCAATTGAAGGCGGTCTTTCATACTTATTATCTCCAGCTGAAGAGGGCTATCAAATATGTCCCTCGCATGACGTCAAACACCCTGCATCGGTTCCAACCCCTCATGAAGTTTCACGTAGATCGACACTTCACTTATATCACCGCGTGCGCAAATGAGCACAAAGAAGAACTCCAATCGTACTGCAACCTCACAGAGGAGGACCTTGAAGAGATCACCAAAGACTGTTTTGCAGAACTCCCCATCCCTGCAGACCCCACAAAAATGTCAGACCCTGAACTAATCGGCATCCCTGAGACCACTCATGAAGGAAAGGATCTTCCTAGGCCCAGCAAAATAAATAAGACTGAGGAGGTCCAAAACTTGAGCAACGCATCAGAAGGAACTGTTTCAGCATCACCTAGATGAGGGGG
Source organism: Picea glauca (assembly GCA_000966675.3). Lineage (NCBI taxonomy): Eukaryota > Viridiplantae > Streptophyta > Pinopsida > Pinales > Pinaceae > Picea > Picea glauca. Next base: position 129,013 of record JZKD02S1493505.1, read on the forward strand.
TGATGAAGAAGTAGAAGAGACAAAGAGCAAAGAATACCAGCAGAAGCAAGGCGAAGTAACACTGCCCAGGGACCCCGCTGATGAGGTTGATCCCTTGAAGAAAAGTAAGTTTTCTCCCACTAAACCCACTTCCCAAAAGAAATATAGAGCAACCTTGACTAATATGCAGACTATGCTCACTATAGATGACTTCAACTTTATCATCGCAGCTGTAGTAGATGCCTCGCAGGACATATTGTAGAAACATGAAACCAAGTAGGAGGATATGTATGATAGAATTGAGGTTGAACTCAGAGGAGTATAGCAAGCCCTTCAATCCAATCACGTAGTATTCACTACACCCCCACCATCAGAAGCACCAGATTTGGGAGATGAGCATGCCCAACTCCGCAGACTAGCTAATGTGACCAAAGCTCACCTTCATCTCGCACAAGAAGAAACCGAACAGGCCACAGAGGCCCTAAAGCAAGTACAAAAATTAATCATAGAGCAACATCAAGTTGCGTAGCAAGAGAAGGCTTCCCTCCAATGTAATTTTGAAGAAGAGAAAGAACAGATCCAGTAAGAGAAAGAGCAATTGCTCGCAGAATAGGTGGGAGTAAAAGAAGTAGTCAGTAGAGCACTTCGCTCTGTGAAAGGTTTAGAAAAAAAGGAGGAAGACCCAGTGGAACATCAAGTAGAGAAGATTTTTGAAGCTATCCAATAGCTTCAACAGAGAATCACAGACTTCAAGCTACAAACAGTGCCAAGTATCCCACAGGACGTGTGTGTAATGCCCCATATTTTGACCTTAGGTAGTTAGAACATTGTTGTTTAACCAATCTTGATAGTTCAAAGTTTAGCATTGTTTGGAGTCAGTTAGACTTTGTTAGACATTGAGAT